>PVIH01011415.1:0-69361 GCA_004025045.1 Sigmodon hispidus
GGGATGTACTCACTCACTAGTGGTCTCTAAACAAACAAACAAGAAAAAAAGCCAAACATGCCCAAGCGGCAAACCACAACCACTGAACAGCTTGGGATCAGAAACACCCTGGACTGACCCTTCAAACCCCAGTCCAACTATAGGAACACCTGACTCACTCTTGAGGGAGGGGGGACAAAACTGGATTTGGCCAGAAGTGAAGACTGATCCAAGCATTATTGGGTCAGTGGGACCATAGGACTGTCTACTCCCTGCCAAGGGAGGGGATGGGGAGTTGCAGACACGAAAAATGACCAGATGTGTTGGGAGGGGGAAGAGACCTTGAATAAGGATATACAGGGATGGAAAAAAAAATTCAGAGGGAAAGCTGAACACGAAGAAAATATATGTGTAGCAATCTTATTTGCATTTCCACCCTTGATAAGCCATGCTTATGATTCTTATCCTCTGTATAGTTATTGTTAACTCTTCCGCATTTTAAATTCTTTTTACTGTTTTTTTTGATAAATACAAAATAAAGAAGAAAAAAAAAAAGAAAAATAATGTAACATTATTTTTACAGAAGTTTCCACTCTGGGAGTCCCGGCAGAGTCAGCTCAGCAGCCTGCCCCAGTACACCAGTTACAGAAAAGAGTAAGGATGGAAAGAAGAGAAAGAAAAGTTCCTTAATGTGGCACAATAGGAGGTGAACAGACAAAGCTGCCTAGTGGCTCTTAGTCTGTAAAAACTGTCACAAGTTTACATATAGAAGAATTAGGGCAGAGGGAAAGAGGTATGCATAATTAAACACTGTTGGTCAAAGTGAGATGGATTGATCATAATTTTAATTCTGGTTCTGCAAGTAGGTTCTTTACTGCTAGACTGGACAAGTGTGGTTCCCATGAGATTTCTAATGCTCATTATTGTAAATAACTGTCCTCATCTGGGGGTGATGTATATTGCAGGTTTTGCTGGTTTGGAAATATAAGGTAGTTGCAGGATTATAAAAATGAGACAAGACATCCTGAAGACCAAAGGTAAGATGCCTCAGCTAGTCTCATTTGTGTGCCTATAGCCCAAAGAGGAATGAGGTAGGTAGATGAGCTTTTCCATAGACATCTTTAGAGATTTGACACAGCTGTTAGCAAAGGTAATCCTGGGGTTCAAGAGAAAAATATAAAACAAAGCTTTTATTTTGCCTTATGAACAAAGTGTGGAGTCAATGTTCTTCAGCAAAAGTAGATTCTGAATGCTTGTTTTAACCTTAGGAGTTCAAAATGAGGGGTTAATCTAATTGCCTAACTTTTAAAAGGAGCATTTTGAACTTTCTAGCATTTGGAAAAGAAAGCTGTTGTGATCTTCTCAGTTTATCTGGACAGCTAAGTGGCTACCACTTTCCCTTCCCAGACCATTTCCTTTTCTAGGATTCACATCCCCAAGTGTTTAGTATTATGTTTTTGGCCAGGCCTTTCCAGACTAGCACCAAAGTTTGCACTCACTCACAGCCCCACTGCCGCTTAGCTTCAAATAATCACACAAAAGCTTCTATTAATTTCATGCTGATTGACCTATGGCTCAGGCATATTATTAGCTAGCTCTTTCATCTTAACTCAATCTATTTCCATTCATCTGTTTGGCCATGTGGCTTGGTACCTCCTGTAAGAGCAGCATGGTTGTCTTCTTTCCTCTGTGTCTGCTGTGTCTCTCTCTGCTGGTGTCTTTCCTGGTATCTTTGTCTGCTCTTCTTGTTCACAGAGTTTTCTTAGTCTGTTAGCCCCACCCTTACTTCCTATCTGCCTTCTGGCCAATCAGCCTTTTATTAAGCCAGTAGGGGGAACTAATATTTACAATGTACCAGAGTATAATCCCACCACACAAGTTGCCATTACAAGTGCTAATGCTGGGAAGTTTCCAGGGTAGATAGTTCATGACTGAGGCCTCTGTCTTTTGTACATAAAGAATTACACAGTATGTATCTGCAAGAGGGTTCTGGTCATATGGCCAGTGGCTGTTGACTTCTACCTGAACCTTGCTAGAAGAACAACATGACACTAAGAGACTATCAATGCTTCTTTCATTAGTGGCCTGGGTTGACACAGATGGAGACCATCACACAGATCTTTTTAGGACTGTGTGATTGCATATAACATCTTGCTGTCATGTATAAAGACACCTTAACACACACATATACACAATAAGTGGGTTTAGACTATCACAAGGTTTCACTCAGTATTTCCCCAAGGCCATTCTGTGGTTATAAAGTTTATGTCGAAAGCTTCCAATAATGAGCTGTAAATGTTCTAATTTTATAAATGAAAAGAGGTACTTGGATCCCTTGTCTCATCACTGAAAAGACTCCTCCCTGAGGCTCTTCTCAGGGCCAGCTGTGAACTGACATTATCTTCTGTATTAAAACAAATGTCTTCCTTGTAGCTGCAAATCCTTTGCCATTATTCATCTGGAATAAGAGGACATTTTCTCTTGTTAACTTTGTTCCCAGCATTGTTTAAGCCTCACCTCTTATGTTTCGGCTTCAACTTTGCATCTTCCCATATCTGACCATTCTAACCTGGCTGAGGCTGCCTGAATGTCACATGACAAGCTCCCTCTCACTCCCAGGTTTTGTACAGCTGTTCTGTCTTCCTGGAATACTTAAGAATTTATTCCTAAGTCCCACTTGTACTCTAAAGGGCCAGTTCTGTGTTTTGAGCACTCTTTTCTTTGAGATGAACCATCTCTCAACAAGAAAGTCAATTTTACTTCAAAAATATGTCATTTTTGTAATTATTTAATGACAGATACAACTGAACAAATCAAACATCAACCAGAAACAAGTTCTGAGACATTCTAGATGCTGAACAGTATTCATCAGTTGGTAAACAGCTGTTCCACTATCTCTTCCAAGAGTTGCATTCAAGAACTCCTCTTCACTGCATGGTAAAAGCTGTCCAAGCAGTGGATTTTAGATCCCAGCTCTAAAGGTCCTGTACAAGCCAATCATGTCACTAGTTGCTAAAATAGTTTTGAGATTTTATTTTACTTTTTTTAAGGCAGGCAAGCATGTGAGACAAGTAAGTACCCTGAGATCCTGTTTGGTTTGTGGTTATACACATTACCTCCCTCTTGCAATAGTGTACTTAGCATCTTACTTTCTTCACATGCACATAGTATATATACACACCCCTCTCCAAAACAATGCAGCTAGAAACCTTCTAAACCTCTCATCCTTCCAGGTACATTGGGCTACATGGACTTCCATCTCTGAACAATAAAATTTCCCTTCCTAGTAACATTCAGATTTAGACAAATTTTATTCAAATATATCCACATGTATCCAAGTTTGAAGAATAGAATAGTTAATCTGGCCTGAAGTGAGTATTGGTGAATGCACAGTAAGGCAAAATTGTGTCCTCCAGCAAACGTTTAGGGAGAATCCCTTATTTATCATCTTATGCCTATGCATAATTGAATGTGCATGTGATTAGAATTAGATGCATTATGGGAAGGAAAATGTGCATTAGAAATAAATGAATGTATGACCAAAGTCATCAATCAAAATAGAGAACCACCCTCACTACACCCCTTAATATTTAGTTCCTCCATCTCATGAGCCCTATAAAAGAAAGCATTGTACAATAGCCAGACCCTTGAGTATTTTCACTGCTGTGGCCCACAGTCAAGATTGACAGCACATCACTCTCAAATATGTACCATTGCTTTGCTACAAATTTTGCTTTTCTGTAAATTTGTATGAGCCCTTGTTTTCAATTTTTTGAATGAGAGCCAATAATTTGAAAGCACTTGGCCCAGACCCTGACCACCAGTAACATTTATACAAGTCACTAAATTCACCCAAGTTCTGAAGGAGCAATGGCAGTGATTCAGTGTCAATAATATAATAATAACTGACAAGACAACAAATCTAAGTGTGACTGAAAATCCAATCTGCACTTAGGAAAAGGATCAATACAGCACTATACCCTGAACCAAAAGGATCCAACAGTCCCATGAAAAACTGGAAAGGAAATAAAACTAAGATTGCAAAAATTAATGCTTTAAATGTACCACCTAAAACAGTTTAATTGAAATCATCAAACAGGATAAATGCCTTTCATCATAAACCTCTTATTTACTGCAACCGTTCACATGTGTAGGTGTTGAAACACATTTTGGTTTAGTATTTAATAACTTGTCAAATGCATATTGAGATTTTGTAAATTTGAATGCTTCTAGCATATGCAGGAGAAAATAATTATAGAGAATTTACAATGGGGGCAGTCCCATTGCAGGATTTATTGGCATAATTAAGACGAGTGATAAAAGATGGGTGGAGGTAAAAGGAGAGACATGGATTATGAAGAAGATGCTGAGAGATGCACAATAATGCCTCTGACTGGGGGAGACATTTACTAGATAATATCACTTCTATTATTGTGTAACATATGAGATGCAAAAAGAAATATGTAACAAACAGGAGAAATAAATAAAATTCAGCCATAGCACAAACACAGAAAAATGAATCTGTAAATTAATGTTCTCAGATTCACATTTGTTTAAATGGAATCCATGTTAGAGTTGTAGGAAGGCAAGCAGGGTGGTGACTGAATTGAAAGCATACTGAGATTCTCAAGACAAAGAGAGTAGTTGGTAAAGAAATTTGACTCAGATCAAAGTGGCTGTCAATCTCATGAAGAGTTGCTAGGTTCCTGCTACATGGGACGTTCTATTCAGAAGCAAGGGCTATGGAGACCCCTACATCCTTTTAAGAGACTCTCACAACCAAGAGAGTGGATAGAGAGCCCCAGAGCCACAGATAATTATTATCTATTTTACTCACCAATGAATGCTGTGGAAACAGAAATGGGCCAGCCAATTCTCATCAGTAAACATTAAGCACAAGGTATATTTGAGATTAAATAGAGACCAATGACAACAGACATTATTTTTTTAATCAGAAAAGACATGTATGATTTGAAGGTTTAAAAATCACTTTCATAGAGTGATAACAAATATCAAGTTACACAGAAAACCTTCCAAAAGTCTGGGATGTCTAAAGAAATATCATTATTATTCCTATCATAAGAAATAAGTCAAGGAGAGTGTAGAATTAGGGCTGGCTAGAGGGAAAGAAACAATATGAACACATATTTAAAGGGAATGTATTAGACTGGCTTATGCAATACAGTCTGGGTGGTCCAGCAATGGTTGCCTTCACAGTAAAGAAGCTAAGAACCTGGTGGTGCTCAGTCCACAAGGCTAGATGCCTCAGTAGTTCCAATCTGACACTGAAGGTCTGAGGGATTTCTGGAGATTCACTGATGTACAGTATAGGAAGGAAGGATGAAATCTCCATTCTAATGCCAATGAAAGATGGCAGCATCAGCTGTAAACCAAGGGCAGCAGTATCCAATAGGGAAGAATTCATTTACAAGCAAGATGTTCAGGCAACCAGATGTTGTAAAAGATTTCCTGACCCCGTATGGGTCAGAAGTTTGGACCTTGCCCGTGGTGGCTTTTATCCCCAAAAGAAATGGATCATACACTTACATTAATTTCATACTGTTTGGCCTATGTCTTAAGTACAATACTAGCTAGCTCTTTCATCTTAATTCAACCCATTTCTAGTAATCTACCTGCCATGTGTTCCAGCCCGTGGTTCACCTGGATTCCTTACATGGCTCTTCTTTGGGGCTCTGATGGAGACTGACTGACTCCACCCTCCTTCTACCTGACTCTACTCTGATTTCCTGCCTTTTGCTATTGTGCTCACCATAGGCCAAGACAGTTACTTTATTTACAGCATACAGAGAACATTTCCACCACAGCCAGACAATCCAAAATCTTTTCCCACTGACACATCTGCCAGAAGGTGCTGTCTGTCATGTTTGTGGTGGATCTTCCTATTTCAATTAACATAATCAAGAAAATGTTTCACTAGTATGCCAATAAAGGAGCCTAATCTAGATAATCCTTCACAGATGTGCTCAGAGACTAAGGTAATCTAGATCACTTACAGATATACACAGAAGCTGACCTAATCTAGATAATCCCTCTCAGATGTGCTCAGATGTGAGCAGAGGTTAACAAAATCTAGATCATCACTTACAGGTGTGTCAGAGGCTAACATAATCTAGATAATTCTCCACAGATGTAATCAGAGGCTAAAGTAATCTAGATAATTCCCTACAGATGTGCTCAGGGTTTAGTCTAATTGGTAGTTTCTCACAGATGTACCCAGAGGCTCATCTCATGAGTGATTCTAGGATACCTTAAAGTTAAAAATCAACATTAAACATAGGGTGAGTTCCAGTATATTTCTGTAACACTTTAAATTGAAGGAGTGTCCATAGTAGAAGCAATTTCTTTGAACCTTGTCTTTATTCCTCCAGCATTGTATAGCATTGCTTGATGTTCTCAGCCTCAAAGCCTCTGTCTTCAAACAGACTGGCCTCTACTTTCTTACAGGCCCATGGGAAATGGTGTTAAGACACATGGCTGGGTACAGAATAGAAAATTATTTTCACCAACTCCACATTCTATAGTGGGCTAATATCCAAAACATATAAAAACCTCAAGAAGCTATTTAAAAAAAAAAAAAAAACTAATAACCCAATTTTAAAATAAAGCACAGATATAAACAGAGAATTCTCAACAGAAAAATCTCAAAAGACTGAGAAACACTTAAAGAAATGTTCAACACCCTTTGCCATCAGGGAAATGTGAATCAAAACTACTTCAAAAATTCCATTTCACACTATTCAGAATGACTAAGATCAAGAACACAAGTGACAGAAGATGTGGAGCAAGAGGAATGTTCTTCCATTGTTGGTGGAACTTATACAGCCACTATGGGAATTAGTATGATGGTTCCTCAGAAAACTGAGAATCTGTCTGTCTACCTCAAGACTCAGCTAGACCACTCTTGGGCATACACCCAAAGGACACTCTATCCTACTTGCTCAACTATGCTCATTGCTGCTCTATTCTTATTAGCCAGAAACTGGAAAGAACCAAGAGGTTCCTTAACTAAAGAATGGATAAAGAAAATGTGGGACATTTACACAATAGAAAGATGCTCAGCTGTTTAAAAAATGGCATCATAACATTTACAAGCAAATAGATGGAACTAGAAAAGAAATTATACTGAGTGAAGTAAACCAAACCCAGAAAGACATAAAAAGTATATACTCACTTGTAAGTGAATATTAAGTGTTAAATAAATGATAATCATGCTATAATACACAGACACAAAAAAGCTAAGGAACAAGAAGGACTCTAAAAGGGATGTATGAATCTCACTGGAAAGGTAAAAAGAACAGATTTTGTGGGTGAACGGGGTGAGGCAGGTGGAAATTGGAATAGGAAGTATCAGGTAAGAGGGACTTGGAGAGAGAGTATGGAGAAAGACACTGGAATTAGAAGGCATGGTGTGTGTGTGGGGGGTGGCAATGTGGAAACCTAGTGCCGTAGAAACTCCCAGGAGTCTATGAGGGTAGCCATAGCAAGGACTCTTAGTAATAGAGGATACAGGAGCCCAAACTTGCCGTCCTCTGTAACCAGACAACTTCCAGTGGTGAGACTGTGACAGTAACCCAGCCACAAGACTTTTAACCTACAATCTATCCCACTTGCAAGATGTGCTGGGACAATGGAGGCAGAGAACTTTGGCGAGTGACCAACCACTGACTGGTCCAACTTGAGGTCCATACCACAAGTGGGAGTTCATACAGGTCATGCCTAGATGACCAAAAGCTGGAGGATAGATAGCCCAAAAATCTAGGTTAGAAAAAAATCATTACAACTATTTCTTTTTTTCTTTTCTTTTTTATTATTATGAATAAAGAAGTCAAATTTCTATCCTTGTATATCCTTATTCAAGGTCCCTTCTCCCACCACCTCAGGTCATTCTCTCTTCTCCACATCTCCCCATGCCCTCCATGGGCAGGTGGTCCCAAGGTCCCAATATTGCTTAGTTCAGTCTCCACTCCTGGGAAATCGAGTTTTCTCCCCCCAACATCAAGACTGAGTCAGGTGTTCCTCTAGGAGAAGTGGGATCCAAGGAGTCAGTCCAAGGTGTTTCCCATCCCAAGATGTTCAGTGGTTGTGGTTTGCAGCTTGGGCATGCTTTGCTTTTTTGTTTTTGTTTTTGTTTAAAGTCCACTAATGAGTGAGTACAACCACTGCTTATCTTTCTGAGTTATTCAAGGTTTTGGGCTCTAGATTTTTAAGTTCTAGTACAACTATTTCTAATGATATTCTATTATACTTAAAGGTCAGTACCTAGCCCAATCATGTCAGAGAGGCTTCGCCGGAAGCTGGGGTGAGCAGATGCAGAGACCCACAGCCCAACAGTAGCCAAAGAAAGAGTTCAAATAGAAGATCCCTATTGGGTCCCTCTTCTTGGACCTCAGGAGAATCACTGAGAATACAAGAAAAAATTTTAGAAGCCAGAGGAGTCAAAGATACCCCAACATGGTTCACAGATACTAAGCAGGGCTCATAGAGACTGAAGGGAGAATCATGAAGCCTGAATGGATCTGCACTAGGTTCTCTGCATATATGTTATGGTTGTTAACCTGGTGTTCTTGTGCATCTCCTAACAGTGGGAGTAGGGGTATCTCAGACATTTTCCCCTGTTCTTGGAACGTATTTTCTCCTACTGGGTTAACTTGTCCAGCTAAAGCTTTGTGACTAGTCTTACTGTATCTTGTTATGCATTGTTCAGTTGATATCTCTAGGCCTGCTTTTTTTTCTGAAAGGAAACAGAGGAAGAACATATGAAGAAGAGGGTGGAAAGAATGGAGGGGAGTAAACTGCAGTTGTATGTATTGAAAACAAACAAACCAAGACATAAGGCTGAGTAAGACAAGATAATAGAGAACTGCAGCCTCTTCCTAGGGGGTAAAGCAGCATGGGAGGAGGAGATGGGAAATTTAGGCATCTTTGACTCCAATGCCTAATTCTGGAATCCACAGGGATGTCTTATTATTTAATTAAAATCAATTAGAATGGTATGTAATTAGAAGGTCAGCTTTTGGGGTCTGGAGAGATAGCTCAATGGTTAGTGCTTGTCCCTCTTACAGAACATCCAGGCTTGATTTCCAGCACCCATATAGTAGCTCTCAAACATTTGCAACTCTAGTTCCAGGGGATCAGACATCTTCCAGTCTCCACAGGCACTAAGTACACACAAGATACACAGACATATGGCTAGACAAAGCACTCATAGACATAAAATAAAAATAAATAAATCTTTAAAGAAAAAGTCAGCTTGTCATTCTCATTGTCAAGTGATCAACAAAGAGCTTTAGTCAGTGAGTAAATGCAAAGAACATTTTTACTTTATCAGAAACCTCTTTCACAGCACTGATGTGGAATTAAGAGGAAGAGAAAATAAATAGAAATAAAAGTGAAAATTAGACAGAAATCAAAATAGAAGGCAGCAGTTATGGAGTAGAGCCTACAAGACAGACTGTATTCTGTGATTGTAGGGCCAGAAAGTAAAAGCTGCCTAAGCTCTTGAGAGCCCAGCAGACCACGAATGAGTCCCAGACATTGGACAATGAGCTTTTATGCTGCTGGATATTGATTTTGTTTCATCTGATTATATCTGTGTCTTTATCTTTACCTCTTGAAATAAGACAGAACTCACCTTTAATTAAAAAAAAAACAAAAACAAAACAAAACAAACAAACAAACAAAAAAAACCTTACAGGAGCCTACAGTTAAGAGTATGTGAAATTTAAATATTGAAAAATTTAAAAGCCCATGGGACTTTTAAAGTTAGAACATGTCTTGTACTGTGATGATAATATTAACATGAGATATTGGGAACAAGGAAAGGTTATGGTTGAATATAATTTGATTGTGTGTTATGTTGATAAGACATCAGACACACTGGTTATTTTGTCAACTTGACACAAACTTGAGTCAACTGTGGATCTTAGTTGAGTAGTTGCCTCCACCAAATTGGACTATGGGCTTGTATGTGGCATTTTCTTGATTAATAATTGATGCATAAGGGAATATCCCACTGTGGGCCATGTAACACCTGGGTAGGTAGTCCTGAGTTCTATAAGAAAACAATTGAGCAATGAAGTATGCAGCATACAGCACTCCTTTGGTCCTCTATGGTCTCTACTTGATTTCTTGCTTCTAGGTTCCTGCCCTGATTTCCCTCAGTGGTAGAACCGGTCATGAAAATGTAAGCCAAAGAAGTTCTTTCCTCTACTGGTTTTGGTTGGTGTACTAAATAGGAAAACAATCTGAGGACAGTCAGAATAGGGTACTTCTCACAGAACAAGTAGGTACCCTTTCCCCCAAAAAATTTGAGGCACAGTGGAGCCAGGAGAGAGGTGAGGGGACAAAGAAGATAAGCCCAGGTCCAGCAAACAGAATATTACAGACTGACATTATCCAACTTTCTTGTGCTCCATCCCCCACTTTTCCACCCAGAACTCAGTTACCAACCCACAGTCTTAATTAACATTGCCTTTTAAAGAAAAATAATCTTACAATGCCCAGATACAGATCATCTATGTGCTTTCTCTTTTCAGTCATTTATAATTTTAAACATCTCTCCTAGATGGTGTTAAGGTAATATACTGAACAGTAAAATGAATAAAAATGTCAAAACATTTTTAAAGTTGAGATTTCAGGCTTTTTCACATTCATAAATGACTCAAAGTATATCTTCAAAATTTGCAATAAATTTTAAATAAAAAATATTCTTCTTTTTAAAATGTGACAAATGGAAAGATAAAACAATTCTTAATTGTTATTCTCAATTATTCTTTTGCAATCACTTAAGTATAAGCTGCTTACAATGGAGACATGGCCTTCAGAGTGCTTGTGCTTAGTCTAAAACTTAGCTAAAGTATCCTGGGCCAAATAATGTTTTCCAAAGAGTCAGGGATGGTTACATTTTACTGTGTACATATTCTTTATATTTCTCTCTATGCAGATGCATTTGACCACACAAAGTAAGTGTGCCTATCATTATTATTTTTCAAATTGTATGCTGTGATTGACAACAGGGAGCCTGCAAGGAACTATGAAAACCACTTTCCTGTGTAGTTTAGAATTCATAACCAGCTTTTGTAGTGTTTACTCTGAAACTTGGGCTATTTTTCCAGGAAGAACTTGCTTTTGAAATCAACACCAGCTACTGATACCTAATTTCACTACTAACCTTGTATCACTATGAATCAAGCATATTTTTATTTCTGTAATTTTTAAAGCCAACTGAGTTATGGAAGCTTCAGGACTGATCTTAAGTTTGATATTTATATCTATCTTAGCTATCTGGAATATACATCAACTGTGCAAGTGGTGAGAGACAAAATGTAGGAGTGCAGAATTTTTAAAATTGGGAAATCTAACTAAATGGTCACAGTGATAGCTGTGTCACTTGAATCCCTGGATTGGGAGAGATGCTTTAAAAACTATACTTTTTACTGTCCAGCAAGATATTCTGGACAAGACCATCATCTACCAAGAAAAAGACTTCCTTTATTTAGGATATACCAAAAACTGTGTGGTGTACTCAAGAGACAACATTGATTGTATGGAATTTCACGTTTTCTTGGTCTTTACTTTTTGTCCTCCTAAATCCTTCTAGGGCTGTTTATTTATCTATGTACATGGTTTGTTCCCTGCACAAGACCAAATTCTTGTACACTGTATTTTAAAGAACATTTTCTATGGCCCTGTTCTAGCCCTTAAATGTGCTCCTTACACTGTGATGGTCTGATGGCATTTCAAATTTGTCAAGTGTCCCTAGGGTGTTACAGGGTCCCCACCATCTGCAGACCATTCCTGTGTACTATTCCTCTATAAGTGGATTTATGTGAGTTTGAGGCCAGCTGGTCTAAAAACTTAGTTCCAAGACTTTCTGCTACACAGAAAGACCCTGACTCAAACAACAATGACAACAAATAGAAGAAAACATTCATTGTTCTCTCATTTCCTCCCTTTCCAGCCTGATGTCTCAGAGGGAAACTGGTTACTTTATTGCAAGTTTCCTAATGGAGGAGGCCATCATCAAAAAGCTGTGTCTACTAAGCTATTAAGAAGTCAATTATGCTTACAACCATGTTAACAGACGATACACACACTTCTGATTTTTAAAATGTAGGAGGTAATAAATAATTGCTCTTCTGTGCAATTAAATATCCCATGATTTGCTACATAGACAACTAAGAGACAAAGCTAAGCGCACAAGGAAATAATCACATGTGCCCTAATACTCCCCCTTTTATCTTTGCGTTTTTTCCTCTTCTTTGGACTATAGGCTCTTAAAAAAAAGTTATAGCATGTAAAAATGTCTTCTTTTATCCAGCCCACTAAAGCAAAGCCAACTCAGCCGTTATTCATCTAAGCTCTTTCTCAAGTCAACATGTCTCCATTGCTATGACTCAAATAAGTCAGAGATTATGTCACTCTGCATAATGAAAGTGAAACAAATCTGACTCGGGGACAAGGGGAAGAATTCGGCCAAAATGTAAAAGATGCCCGTGGAAGGAGAAGCCAAATGAATTAGCTGATGCAACTGAGGGTTTTATTGGCGTTTTTGACAGATATGGGACGAAAAATAACAGCAAAGGAAACATCACACAGTAGAAAAAAAAAAAAACAAAAAAAACCAAAAAACCACTCTTAGACTATGCCTCCTTGCAGAAGCATTTTGCAATAGTAATGTTTGTTTAATAATTGTCAGAAAACTCAGTAGCATCATAAGAATTCACAAATGTTAAATTAACTCTTTGTTATCTTATTTTACCAATGAGAAGTTAAGATGCTAATGTCTTTGGTTACCCTCTGTGAGACATAGACATGCTATTATTTTAAAGTTAAGACACTGACATCTCTTGTTTGCCACCCTGTGTGAACCACCAATGTGCTATGTTGTTGGGGTACTTTGCAAATCATGACTCAATTATTTATGTGCATTCCCTGTTCTTTTCAAAGTCTAAAAGTAAAATCAAGACTCTCAAAGAAAGTGTGTATCATCTTATCAACATGCAGAGAAAACACATGGGCATTCTGAATGCTCCTTCTCTGGTTTGTATATGAAGCTGAGACCTAACCATGCAAAATCCCAGTTCACTGGGGAGCACACAGAACAACCAGACTAACTCTTACAGGGTGTTAGTATCTCAGACAAGTTGGGACATCTCATGTTGCTAAATGTCTTTGTACTAGGCATCTCACAGTGGTAAGGTGTTCCTTTTTTCTTTGTATGGCTCATTAAATATAGCACAAATAATGGAACCCAAAGGCCTCATGCTTTACATAGTGTCAAGAGAATCTGATCACTTTACAGTCCATAAGCTTTGAAGATTTTTAAAATGAGGTTGGTCCTGCTAGGGAGAAAAAAATTCCTCCAAAGGAGTCTGATAGCACACTTTGGCTGCAGGACACGTGTGAACACAGAGAACACACTTGCTTTCCACCTTAAAGAGCATCTGGCTGGGGATTTCTGCTGCAATTGCTCCAACATATCACTAAAATACCTATGAAAAAACAGCACGAGATAAAAGTTCACACCTCCCAGAAATGAGGACTGATAGAAAACTTAAATTCCTTAAGTCTGGAAATTCTATAGACTACCCACCTCCAGGTGCTAGAGTAAGAAAAATATGTTTGTACCTCCAAGTGCCATATTTTACGAACCACAGAATAAATAGGGTAAAAGATATTTTACCTCTCTCCACTGTCTACTTTCTGTCAAAGAAAAAAAAAGAACCAGGTAGATAATTTTGTACTTTTGGAGGTAGTATTGCTACTGCCACCCAAACACACACACACACACACACACACACACACACACACACACACATTTTTCCATATCCATCTGTATCAATCTGCTTTCTATTGTGATAAAACACTGTCAAAAGTGATCTTTGTAGGGAGGAAAGGATTTATTTCACTTACATATTTTACCTAAGTCACAGCCCATTAAGGGAAGCCAAGCCAGAAAATCAAGGTAGAAACCTGGAGCTAGAAACTGAATCAGAGGACCATGGAGGGTGCTATTTACTGCCTTGCTTTCCATGGTTTGCTCAGTTTACATTTTTATACAACCCAGGACCACCTGACTAGAAATGTAAGCTTTAGCAATGAGATAGGCCCTCTCACTTCAATCATTAATCTAGAAAATTCCTCACAAATATTCCTACAGGCCAAGCTCATGGTCATATGTTTTTTTTGTTTTTGTTTTTTTGTTTTCAAATAAGGTTCTCCATTTTATCAAATGACCCTAGCTTGTATCAGATTGACAAAATCTAATCAGGACAGTTGACCCCTTCTTAAATTGGTACATAAATAAATTACTATTAAACTGTGACTTTTCTGTCTCTCAGATCTTATATCTCAATATATTAATATCAATATGACAATGTAAAATATAGCTTTGAAAATCCTACAGTCTTTAAAAATTCAAACACTCTGAAAGTTCAGTCTCTTTATCCATTTCTCAGCTATGGGCTCCTAGAACCAGGGCACAGTCACAATTAAAAAAAAAAAAAAAAAAAAAAAAAAAAAAAAAAAAAAAAAAAAAAAAAAAAAAAAAAAAAAAAAAAAAAAAAAAAAAAAAAAAAAAAAAAAAAAAAAAAAAAAAAAAAAAAAAAAAAAAAAAAAGCAAAACCACTCAAGACCCTTTACCAATGAGTAGCACCTCCCACATTGGTCTGGGCCCTTCTTCAGCCATTAATCAAGAAAATGCCCTTGAGTTCAATCTTATGGAGGCATTTTCTCAATTAAGAGTCCCTCTGCCCAGATTATTGTAGCTTATGTCAAACTGACAAACCTATCAGGATAGAAGTCAAGCTACTGTGCATGTTAGTCAACAGAGGCAAGAGACCAAGACTAAGATTTATAGAAATCCTAATAATACTACAGTAGTTCCTGAGTTCAGCTATAGCTGAAGTTTAACTTGGCCTGAAATTTCTCGCTTATGAGCATAGATACACTTTCATTATTGTTTCTTTTCATCTAGATATGATTATGTGTTTGAGGTAAAGGCAATGCATGTTTGTTGGTATTTTAGTTTTAACATTTGAGATTCAAAGGTGCATTCTACCCATTATTAAAAAGTTAGTGCCAATATTTTTCAAATTGTACTTCTTAACAGTACAAATGGAGAATTAATTTTTCATCATTCTATAGATTGCCAACCTATAGCTTTGATTTCCAAAATTAAGAAAAATTGCCACAAGGAAATAATGATACAAACTAATGTTCCTTATGAATATACATGTGAGAATCACTATGGAAATCCAAGCATTGAGACACAAAGTGTTAAAAGATAAGCATCACAATCAAGTGATTCAGTTCAGAGCTGCAAGGACAATGCAATATTAAAATGCATTCGATGTGTGACACCATAGTCACAGAATAAAAAAAGTCCCCTATCGCAGAAATTACCAGGCTGCTATATGTATATAATCTGATAATATTTATTATTCCAAAAACATTTATGGTACAAAGGAGATTCAGAGGGGGAAAGAAGGAAGCACCGCACAGGAGAGTGCCACTGAGCAGTTTTTCCTAACCATGGTACAGGTCCAAAAAGGGGCCAGAGTATCTCTTAGTCCCAGGCTCTTTCCAAGTGGCCATGCCCTGAACAACTCCGGTTCCTTGATGTCATCAGAGTTTACCTGGGTAACTTCAGATTTCCTGCTACATCTTCCCCTTCTGTCTAAATAAGAAAGTTCTAAACTAAGTATAAAACTGTATACTATAGGAATAACCATAAGGTTGTGTCTGGGGAAGGGAAAGGCACTAACATTAATGAGGTCAAACTACAACTAACAACAAATGCAAGGTGCATTTTAATGTCTAGAATGTTGATACGAGGCAATATACAGGGATTGCTTCAAAGCTGTTTATCTCGAATAACAAAGTTCTAATACATGAATGTTTTTGCTGAGATGTGAGGTAATAGCAACCTCAACTATCCAGTCTATAACACTATCAAGACCTGAGAAGGAAAATATATTACCTGAAGGTTGGAAGCACAAGAGAGTAACTTCCAAGATTTAGGAGAAGACAACAGTTAACTACCTGGACAGTCATCAACTGCTTTTCTGTACAGTGGGAGCATCTACCTTTTTGGCTACTGGCCCAAGATGTCTGACAAGTCTCTACAGAATCAGGGTATTTTTGGGTGAGACTGACTTATCCTGTCTAGGCAGGCTTCGGCAGTCTCTATCCTTCATCCTGCTTGTCCATATCAGACAGTGCGCATACTGACAGCAGTCAGGGCAAGTGCAGTCCTTTGCCCCTCAGGCCATTATCCACCAAACAAGACAATCTCCTTGAAAGATGTCTGCGATGCTCAACACCACCTTGGGAAAGGAACAGTGATGCCAGGAGATGTCGTGTCTCTCAAGGCCAATATTCTAGATAACAAAATCTTGAATGTCATATTCTCTCGGTCTATGAAGTGGTTTGAAGACGCCTATCTATCTGGTATATTCTAACATGTTTCTGAAAAGCCTGAGTATACTGACTGTTAGGTGGCAAATCTGAGTAGCTGTAATCTGCAATTCCAGTCAACCAAGAAAGTAAAGCTTACATTGTATGAATAGGTATTCCATAAATGAGTGTACAACTTCTCCATAATAATTTCAAATATGACAATCTTATGAATATTAACTAAGATACACATTTCGTATCAAATGACAACAATATCCTAACTATATATCATTGTATGAAATATCTAAACAGAGTTATACAAAAAACTTGTGTATATATTACAACAAATGTTATGACTAGCATAAATAATTAGAGGTAGAAATTGCATTATGGAAATGACAATGTACTTAATACACATCAATATGCAAAATATTTTAAACAGAGGTAGACATATGTGCAAAATAGGGCAATTATACATTCACTTTTGTATCAATATACATATTATCCCAATCAAACATATAATTTCCCATTTGTATCAATATACAAGCATCTGTGCCATGGCAATTCATTTTTCATTCATCCTTTGGTTAACAGTTGTTTGCAGGTAGATATAATAATCTCCTATCTATTCCCTTTTCTTTTTTTAAAGAATTTCCTACATCTATAATATCATTCTATCCTCTACCCAAAATTAACTTATAACCATCCCATCAGAATTATAATTGTCTAAAACCCTCCCTTGGATGACAAACTTAGAGGGAGAGGGACATAGTTTTCTCATTAGGTTGCTTCATGCTGGCTTGTGGGTGATGGTATCTCTGTGGGGTCCTATAAGACTAAAATAATGGTTAATGAATTAACTATAAACATGTGTAACCATTTTCATAGTACTGAGTAAATCCATCTGAAATTCTTGTTAAAGACATGATATGGAACTATCTTACAACTGTCCTGAATGGTCTACACATCAAAAGTGATCACTGAGTGATATACAGCAGATTCCTTCTTTCCCTGTCTCAAGGGTCTTCTTTTTTTTTTTAAGGTGGGGGCCCCATCTTCCTTCTAGATGCTTTGGAGAGTGCTGGTAGGAGAAATTGTTGTTTATAGTGGAGAGTTCAATAGATACTAGTATCAAGTGAAGATATTGAGCCTTCAGGAAGTATTGTGTGCAGACAAGATTCTTAGATTAAGAGAGTAGGAAATGCAGAAAGAAGTAGGATTTAAGATTTAAAATAAAAGTGAGATAATATTGGTCCCTATATATTCTATCTATCTTCTGTCACACTCCAGGTGTCTTTTCTGATGTGAGACAGAGTCTCTCAGGTTTTATTTACCAATGCGCTTGGGTTTAGAGGGAAAGAAAGCCACTTGCTAGACCTCCAAGCCAGCCTTTTTAGTGATCAAACCAGGACTGCTTTTTTTAATAAAAAAATATTAGATATGGATGTACAGTTGTGAGAATTGAGAAATTACTTGTGGCAGCTTTTCCCCCCAAAGAAATGAATCAGATGTTTATTAATTTCATACTGTTTGGCCCATGTCTCAAGCACATTACTAGCTAGCTCTTTCATCTTAGTTCAACCCGTCATGTCAGTGTCAGTTGTCCTTGTATTCCCCTGTAGTCCTTTCAACGCTTCAAAAGTCTAAGCACTCAGCATCCTTTTAATGTCATAAAGAGGGTTGTATCCATTCTTCTGTAAAACCAAAATTGAGACCCTGCTCCACCTTAGTTAAGTGAATGTTCCTTACCACATATCCAATTGTCTTATCGGCAGATGAGCCATTACTCCTTCTCCTCAGGAGGGTTCTCCTTTTTGATCCGGTCTTTATCAATCTTGTTGGTACCTATATTTTTTTTTCTTGTGGAAATAAAAGCAAAACCCCTTCCCCATCAAAGCACATATCCTGGCTTCCATTCTGAAGTTAGCACGTCCTTGAAATAAACAGGTTGGTTCAACTCAGGACCCAGTATCTCTCTGCAGCTGAAGTTCCTTTCTCATCAGCATTTAGAAAGTTCAATGTCAGCAAGGCACTATGTAATCTCTCCCTGGGTTTTTTCATACCACCTTTCTGTTTATGAAGCATCTCTTTCAAGGTGTGATGGGCTCTTTCCATAACTGCTTGCCCAGTGGGATGGTGTGGTAAATGTTCTCTGTATGCTGTAAACAAAATAACTGGTTTGGCCTATGTGGAGCACCATAGAAGTGAGTGGAGTATCAAAGGAGAGACAGGCAGGAGGGTGGAGTTAGTCAGTCTCCATCAGACCCATGAGGAAGAATCATGTAAGGAATATAGGTGAGCCACAGGCTGGGCCATGTGGCAGATAGAATACTAGAAATAGGTTGAACTAAGATGAAAGAGCTAGCTAGTAATGTACTTGAGACATAGGCCAAACAGTATGAAATTAATATAAGCATCTGATTCATTTCTTTGAGGGAAAAAGCTGCTGCGGACCAGTTCCAAACCTCTGGCCCAAATGGGCCAAGGAAATCTTCTACAATAGTCTCCTGCTACATCAGTTTACTAAATGCAGAAAAATCATTGGAGAAAACAGAATAATTTTTCATAACTAAATCAGTCAGCAAACTTATAATAGAAGACATTTTCTTTAGGTTAGTTAAGGTATATTTGAAAACCCTGCAGTTAAAAATATGCACCATGACAGAAGTCTTTCTGTTTCCGTTCAATGTCCAGATAAGACAAGGATGTTCACTGGGCTTTCCTCCACTCTACATTGTTAGGAAAATTCAAGCTGGAGAAATTAAATAGAACAAAAACTACAAAGGCATCTCAAAGATAGAAGAAGTAAAACCATTTTTATTCAGAGACAGTATTATCACTGTAAAAGCTTATGAAATTCATCTTTAAGTACTATTATAATTCATACAAAACTTTAGCCAAGTTATAGTATGTATAAAATAAATTTGTTTCTATATACGTGTAATTTACAATCTACAAAAGAAATTAACATAATCTTTATAATATGGAAAAGATTAAAATATTTAGAACTAAGATCTATAAGATTTTAAAGTATAAAACTTTGGATTTTTGAGACAATCTTACTCTGTAGTATTGGCTGTCCTGGAATTCACTATATAGATCAAGTTGACCTCAAACTCAAAGAGATGTACCTATCTCAACATCCAGAATAATGCAACTAATGGTGTATCTCACCACACCAGCTTAAAGTATTTCTGATAAAAATGGAAGAATGCATGAACATGGGAATGTATATAATTTTCCTAGATTAGAATGTTATTATGGTTAAGACAGCAACACTCTCCAAATAGATTAAAGATTCAATAGTTTTTATATAAAAATTCTAACTGATTTTTATCCCCAAGTGAATACAAGGGATGTTAAAGAACTGAAATAATTTTTGAAAGAAACATACATTAGAGAAGTAACAGTCCTCATAATTCCAGACTTGCCATAGTAAATATTAATCAAATTGTAATGAAACTGACATAAATATCAACATATAGTTCAGAATTAGTGGGTAACAGTGATTGCTTGTGAAATGACCTCCCTCTCTAGATTCAGTTCCCAAGGACCCTTCCAATGGCCCTTGTCTTCTCAGCTTGTTGGGGGGGGGTGGCACTGATGGGTCCTGCCTCAAATTGCAGAATATTTTAGGCATATGCCACACTAGTCAGAAGAGGGGCAAGCCAAACCAGGTTGAAAAACTTCAGGTGCTTAGGTGTAGGCCACACCAGTCAAAAGAACATGTGCAGACCACACCAATCAGTTGAACAGAGACCCCTTGTTGCACCAAAGGCCAAGATGACTCCTAGAAGACCAACTCCCAACTTGAACAGAGACTCCCTGCTAGACCAGAGGTCATGTCAGTCACTAGAAATCCAGGCCACAAGTACTAGAAAACCTAAGAAGAAACAGAAACCAAGGAATAAAACACAAATTCAACTAAGACAAATTTAGAAATCAGGTACTAAAACTCATCATCTCAAACCTGGATGCCTAAACACTGGTATAAATAATCAATTAAAACAACCAGGACAATATGGTACCACCAGAACACAACTATGCTGGTTTAATAAAATGCTGATTGGCCAGAGGCAGATAGGATGTATAGGCAGGGTTATCAGACTAAGAAAACTCTGGGAACAGGAACAGCAGAACAGAGATGCCAGGAGATGCAGAGGAAAGAAGTTGAAATGCTGCTAAAAAAATGTAACAAGCGGCATGACTGAACAACATAAAAAACATGGGTTGAGTTAAGATGAAGGAGTTAGCAAGTTATATGCCTGGGCCCTAGGTCAATCAGTGTAAAATTAATGTGTTTTATGTTTCTGTGGGTCTTCAGGTCTGCAGGTCTATGGGTCAGAACCTTAGGGCTAGGCCAGAAAGGCTGGGCCAGAAACCATATACAGCAGAAACTAAACAAGGAAATTCTGGCAATAACAGATATTATGACTCAATGAACCTAACATATCAACAGAACATTTTACCTAATCACACATTAACATACCTTCGTCTCAGCATCTCATAGAATCTTCACCAAAACTGGCCATATACTCAGTCACAAAGCAAATCTCCATGGATACAAGAAAATTAAAATAGTCCCATGTATTCTACCATGGATTAAAGCTAGATTTTAATAATAAAAGAAATAGCAAAAGTCCTACAAATTTGTGGAAACTGATCAACTTTCTACTGAATTGCCACTAGGTCAAGAAATAAAGGGAGAAGTGAAAAATTTACTAGAATTCAGTGAAAATAAATGTACAACATACGCAAATTTATGGGATAACGAATGTGGCTCTAAGAAGAGAGTTCATAAACCTAAGTGCCAGGAAAAAGACATTAGAAAATTCTCATATCAGTGACTTAACAGCACAGCTCCACACAACTGAAAACTTTAGCACAACTCACCCAGGAGGAGTTGATGGCAGGAAATAATCAAACTCAGGGATGAAATCAATAAAATAGAAGCAACAAGAACAATACAAAGAAGTAATGAATCAAAGAATTGGTTCTTTGAGAAAATCAACAAGGCAGACAAACTGTTATCCAAACTAAAAGGCAAAGAGAGAATATCCAAACTCACAAAATCAGAAATGAAAAGGGGGATGTAACAGCAAACACCAAAGAAATTCAAAAACACATTGTTTCATACTTTAAAAACCTATGCTCCACAAAATTGGAAAATCTAAAAGAAATGGGCAATTTTCTCAATAGATACTACTTACTAAAGTAAAAATAAGGTCAAAAAACAATTTAAATGGACCTATGTCCCCAAAGGAAATAGAAGCACTCATTAGAAGTCTCCCTACACCCCCCCCAAAAAAAAGCCAAGGCCAGATGATTTTAGCAAAGAATTCTACCAGACTTTCAAAGAAGAGGTAATATCAAACTCTTTAAATTAATCTCCATAATAGAAACAGAAGAAACATTTAAAAATTTATTTTATGAGGCAACAGTCACCTTGATACCTAAACCACACAGACTCAACAACTAAAGAGAATTACAGACCAATTTCCCTCATGCAAAAATACTCATTAAATAGAAACTAAATCTAAGAAACCATCAAAAAGATCATCCACCATGATAAAGTGGGTTTCATACCAGGGATGGCTCAGCATATAAAAATCTGTCAAAGTAATTCACCATGTAAACAAACTGAAAGGAAAAAAAACACATAATTATCTCATTAGATGGAGAAAAAAATGTTAAAATCTAACATCCCTTTATAATAAAAGTATTGGCTAAGTCAGGAATAAAAGGTACAGACCTAAATGTATTAAATGCAATATACAGCAAGCTGATAGCCAACATCAATTGAAGTGAAGAGTAATTTAAAGTAATTCCACTGAAGTCAGACACAAGCCAAGGCTATTCACTCTCCCCATATCTATTTGCTTTAGCTAGAGCAATAAGACAACTAAAGGAGATCAAGGTCATACAAATTAGAAAGAAAAAAGAGTAAAAGTATTAGTATTTACAGATTATATGTTAGTATACATAAGCAACTCCAAGAATTCTACCAGGAAAACCCTACAGCTGATATGCAAAATGGCTAGTTACAAAAGTAACTAAAAATATCAGTAAACATCCTATATACAAATGATTAAGTCAAGAAAGAAATCAGAAAAACAACACCCTTTAAAATAGCCACAAATAATGTAAGATACCTCAGTATAAAGTCCTGTATGACAAGAACTTCAAGTCTTTGAAAAAAAAAAAAAAGAAATTGGAGAAGATATCAGAAGATGAAAAGATCTTAGATGCTCATGACTGGTAGAATTAACATAGTAAAAATAGTCATCTTACCAAAATCCATCTACAAATTCAATGCAATCCCCTCAAATTTCCATTACAAATTTTTATGACTATTGAAAGAATAATACTCAGCTTCATATGGTAAAACAAAATAACCAATATAATCCTATAAAATAAACAAACTTTTGGAAGTATTACCATCCCTGTTTCCAAGGTGTACTGTAGAGCAATAGTAATGAAATTACTGGTATAAAATATTGGTATTTTGAAAAGTCCAAGAAGTTGATCAATATAATTGAATTAAAGACTGAAAATTAAACGTATACCCATGGACTCTTGATTTTTGACAAGGAAGACAAAATTATACAATAGTGGGGGGAAAGCATCTTCAAAAAATGGTACTGGTCTAACTGGATGTCTACGTGTAGAAGAATGCAAATAGAACTATATCTATCACCTATCAAGTCCAAGGGGATCAAAGACCTCTATATGAGTCCAAATACACTGAACCTGATGGAGGAGAAAATGGAGAATGGTCTGGAACACATTGGCACATGAGACAACTACCTGAACAGAACACCATTTATGCAGGTACCAAGATTGACATTTAACAAGTAAGACTTCATAAAACTTAAAGCTTCTGTAAGGCAAAGAACAAAAGGACAAAAGGGAAAACCACAGAAAGTGCAAAGATCTTCACCAAACTCACCTTGGCCAGAGGGCTAATACCCAAAATATACAAAGAACTCAAGAAACTAGACATCAACAAAACCAAATAATGCAATTTAAAAGTGGAGTACAGATCTAAACAGATAATTTTCATGAAGAGAATTTCAAATGGCCAAGAATCCCTTAAACAAGTGTTCAATATCTTTAACCATAAAGGAAATGCAAATCAAAATGACTCTGAGATTCTTGTACCTGTCAATATGGCTAAGATAGAAATCACTAGTGACAGCTCATGCTAGAGAGGGTGTGGTACAATGGAGTAGGAGTTCAAACTTCTATAACCACCTTACAAATCAATATGACAATTTCTCTGAAAATTGATAAACCTCAAGACTCAGCTCTACCAATCTTGGGCATATAACTAAAGTATGCTCCACCATATCACAAGGTAACTTGTTACTGTGTTTATAGCAGGTCTATTCATAATAGCCTAAGACTGGAAACAACATAGATATCCCTCAACTGAAAAATGGATAAAGAAAATGTAGTACATTATTGCATGAATTCTGGTTATAATAAATGAAACTCAAAGCTGGATATCCAGGAAAGGCTGAAATATCAAAGAAAGGAAACACCACAGTCAAATCTCACCCAGTTATCTTGCAGTTTTCTCAGCCTCACTCCTAGTCTCTTCTAACTCATCTGTCTTCCTAGTCTGCCTTAAATACCTTCTTCATCTAGTTGTAACACATCCAGGTTAAGATTAAAGGAGTGAACTACTACTATTTAGCCTTGAACTCACAGAAACACAGAAAGATCTCTGTTTCTAGAGTTATGGAATTAAAGGTATAGCACCACCACTGCATGCCTAGGAGCCTAGAACTCCCTCTGTAAACCAAGCTGGCCTCAAACTCAGATTTGTGATCTTTTGGGATTAAAGGCATAGGTGGGTCGCCATACTCAGTTCTGTGCTTTTCAGAAACTGGGCTGGGATTAAAGGTCTGAGTTACTACTCTCTGATCCTCCTGGATTGACTGTGGGCATATCTCTTCTCTGATATTCCAGACTGGTTTTATTAAATATATATCACCATAGTACACTTATACAACGGAGTATTACTCTGTTGTTAAAAATAATGACATTAACAAATTTGCTGAAAATTGAATAGAACTAGGAAACACTCGTCCTGAGTGAGGTAATGCAGAAAGAAAGACAGGCAAGGTATATACTCACTCATGAGTGGATATTAACTGTAAAGTAAAGGATAACCAGGCTACAAATCACAGACCAGAGAAGCTAAATAACTAGGAGGGCTCAAGTGGGCAGGGTAATACATGATCATAGAGACATCACCCTCAATGATTCCTGGGACTTTCCAGTTGTCTCTCCTGGTACTCTTTCCTCCATCCTCCCTACAACTGATCCCTCCTGTTTCCATCCACACCCTTTCTTGCATACCCCCACATCATCCACTGGTAATATCCATTCTGTTTCTCTTGCATATGGAGCCTGAACTGACCATCTTCTATAACCAGACAAAGCTTCCAGTGGAGGGACTGGGACACCAACCAAGCCACAAAACCCTTTGACCTACAATTTGTTCCACCTACAGGGTGTGCTGGGATAAAGATGGCACAGAAATTGTAGGAGTAACCAAGTAATTACTGGTCCAGCCTGAGTCTCATATTCTGAAAGGGAGCTTACTGCTGAGGGCCTGCATCCAGAGGCTGGATACCCATAGACCTAGGATAGAACCAAATAAGACTGGTTTTTAAAATTGTCAGAAAAATAATTCCTAATGATATTCTGATATACTCATAGATTGCCTAGCCCAACTGTAATCAAAAAGGTTTTACTCTGCAGGTGATGGAAACAGAGGCAGAGACTCCCAGCCAAACATTAGACAGAACTCTGAGAATCCTGTGGAAAAGGGAGGAATGGCTGCAGAATCAAGTTGTGTTAAGGGCACCACAAAAAGACCCACAGAACCAATTAACCTGAACTGACAACCAAGGATCCTGCATGGGATCAACCTAGGCCCTTTGCATATATGGTACAGATGTGTAACATGGGCTTTTTGTTAGACTCCTAACAGTGAGATCAGGGGATGCCTCTGACTCTGTTTCCTGCTTTTGGGACCCATTGATCCTACTGGATTCTCTCATCAAGCCATAATAGAAGAGGTGCCTGGTCTCACAGCAGATTGGTATATGAGTAGCTGGATGATATCTATGGGAGGCCTGCCTTTATCTGAAGAGAATCAGAAAAGGAAGAGTGGATTAGAAGTGAATATGGGAGGGTAAGATGGAGGGGAAACATTGATTGGGATATAAAAACAAAACAAAAACTAAACAAAAATTTTAAATGACCATTTATTATATATATTTTAAATTTCATGTAGTTTCGTGCAGTTTAAAATGGTTAATGTTGTTGGTTATTTAGGAGTTTGAATGAGAATGGCCATTATAAATGCATATGTTTAAATACTTGGTCCCCATTTGGTGAAATTATTTGGGAAGGATCAGGAATGCAGATGCATCACTGGAGGCAGGCTTTGAGACTTACACTCATAATGCTATTTTACATTAGCTGTCTCTGTCTCATGCTTGCTCTCTGAATATAATTTCTCAGCTGTTCCTGGCTACCATACCTTTGCTGTGCCATCATAAGCTCTAATTCTCTGAACCCATAAACCTAATTAAATGCTTTCCTTTATAAAGTGCCCTTGTCTCAGGGTGTGGTGGCATGCACCTTTAATCCCTGCACTCAGGAGACCGAGGCACACAGATCTCTGTAAGTCTGTGAGTTCAAGGCAAGCCTTCTTTACAAAATCAGTTCTAAGCTATTACTCAGAGAAATTCTGTCTCAAAAACAAAAACAAAATCTTCCGCGGTCATGGAATTACCACAGCAATAGAAAATTAACTAATTCAGGTTATTTATGTGAATTTTGCAGCAATAAAAAAAGAAACAGAATACTGTTTTCTTTCAAGAACAAATAAGGAAATGGCATTCCAAACAAACAATGGTAAACATATATTAATAATCCTCAAAAGCAATGTGAGGAGGATTTATTTACGCAGGATTTCTCTCACAGGTGGATCTGCCCAACAGAACTACTCAGGACTACTGTCAGCAGCCTGCTCTCCCAGACGCATAAAAGCTGAGTTAATACTAAGTGGAGGAGAAACATTTCTGGAACTATAGCTCTAAAGATACCCTCTTCCCTGGAGTATATGAAATTTCATACTTTTCTAACATTGAGAATAAATTCTGGAAGATAAATCCCAGGTATTCCTCAGTGGCTGAAGCAGCACTGGTGGGAGGTGCTGGCTATGATACTGCACATGTTCACAGGGAGAAGTGTGCTGTGTTCCCAGCAGTGATCTCCATTAGTCCTTGGTCCAGCTGATCTCTCTCAGCATAACAAATTAAGATGCTTTAGAGGCAAACAGTGCCTACAAGTGAACTCTGAATAGATACAATCTTCCTTCTACTAAATCTCTGTAAATGCCATATTATTTATAAGATAAATATATGCTTTTGTTGAGAAAGATGCTGAGTTAGAAAATCCTGCTGGTTTTCTGGGTTCTTTGGGAATTCTTTTTGAGGTAGTTTTCTTTCCCTCTGGAAGGTAAGGTTTTGGAAGCTTGCTTGGCTCTGTTGAATGTTTATTGGGTATGTCTGATATAATTTAAGTGACCAGACATTCTCTCTTGAGTTCTAAAGGCATTAAAAATAAGAAATTAGGACTGAGAAATTTTGTCTCATTTCAGAAATAACTGGGAGAAAAACTATGAAAGGACCTCTGTGGTGTGATTCAGGCACTGTTGAGGGAGACCTAGAGGCATAGCTTTGGAGTCTCAGGACCCTAAATGGGGCATGGTCAGCCCTTATTAATAGCCCCTTTAGATGCTGCCTGCCCTTCCCATTTGTTCCTGCATTCTTGGTGAGAGGATTGGCACCATCACTACACCAGACAGTAAGCTCTCCAAAAATTGCCTTAAGGTTCAACCTTGTATCAGAGAGTGTTTATATAACCTCTTAATAAATATTAATTCTTTATATAATGAATTGCCAGTAAATAATTCTTACAATATCTGTTGCCAATATCGGTTTCTTACAATAGACATTAGATGCTCAAAACGATGGAGGTGTCATTCCTTAGGTGCTGTGATTCTAGTGTACAAGATGTAGATAAACAGAAAGTGTAAAGTCGAATAGGTTATAGAGCAGATGTCAGGAGACACCCTCCCACATCATACAGCCAAAATGTCAGGGTGGAGCTAAAATAGATCACATGTTTTCAAGTACATAGATTTCTGTAGAAGTAGGCTCCTTTATAAGAAAATGTTGCCTCATACATTTCAATGATGGAAGTCTGAGCTATCTTTGCTAGAACACTGTATATATCAGTACTATATGATATATCACATCCTTAGTCCCTAAGCATATAAAATGTTGTATAAATAGCATGGTAGAGATAAATTTTTGTTTTTATATAACAGTTATTTGTACAAAATTCATAAGATGAATGCTAACCCTCCATCCTTTTTTAAATTTGAATGATATCCACATTTAGGGAGAAATATTAGATTAACTATAACTGATTCTTTATTTAAAAGGGTTTTTTTTTGCCATATCTACCACTGTCCTCCCCCTTGTTTTTCTCCCCCAGATCTTCCCAGTCCTCCCTCAGCCTCCTCCAACACCATTCTACCCCATTCATTCCACAAGGAGGGCAAGGAGTTCCAAGTTTGGGCATTTTGGTTTGGCATACCCAGTTGAGGTAGGTCTCAGTCTCTCATCCCAGTATCAAGGCTGGGTTGGTGTTCCTCTGTAGGGAATGGACTCAGAGATGTCAAGTCATGAATCAGGAATATAGTCTGATCCTACTGCAAGAGGCTGTACAAACTTTCCATGCCGTTTGACAGTCGTCTACCTGTGGAGATTTTAGTTCCTTACCTTAAAGGTCCCTCAGTGATAGTTTCAGAGTCAGTGAGCTCCCTATATCTACTGTCAGTTGTCTCTGTGGGTCTCCTCTTCATGATCCTGATCTCTTTGCTCATATATGCTCTTCTCTCTCTCTCTCTCTCTCTCTCTCTCTCTCTCTCTCTCTCTCTCTCTCCAACTAGACCAGGAGCTCAATCTGCTGCTTAGCTATGGATATCTGCTTCTGCTTCTATCCATTGCTGGATGGAGGTTCTATAATGACAATTAAGTGGTCACTCATTTGATTATAGAGGAAGTTCTGTTTAGGCACCCTACTATTGCTTGGAGACCTAGCCAGGGACATCTTGTGGGTTCTTGGAGGTTTCCATAGCACCAGGTTTCTTCCTAACACCACAGTGACTCCCTCTATCAACATATACATTTCTTGTTTTCCTTCTCTGTTGTTCCTCTCACTCAATCATCTCTTTTTCTCATGATGTGTTTCCACTTCCTCTCGCTCACTCTCCATTATGATCCCAATTTACTCAGGAGATATCTATTATCCCAGGGGTATCTGATAAGATGCAAGAAATTATTCCCATTCTTTATATCTATTGATATTTGCTTTATGACTGAGTATGTGGTCAATTTTAGAGAAAGATCTATGAGGTGGGGAGAAAAAAGTATATTCCTTTGTGTTTGGGTGGAATGTTTTGTGTATATCTATTAAGTGCACTTGGGTCATAACATCTGTTAGGTCTCTTATTTATCTGTTAATTTTCTGTCTGCTAGATCTATCCATTGGTGAGTATGGAGTGTTGAAGTCTCTCACTATTAATATGTGGGATTTTATGAGATTTATGCTTTAGTAATATTTCTTTTATATATGCAGTGCCCTTGGGGGCATAAATGTTCAGGATTGAGACTTCATCTTGATAGATTCTACCTGACATAAATAAGCAATGATCATCCTGATTTTTTTTGATTGATTTTAGTTTGAAGTGTATTCTGCTAGATATTAGGATGGCCTCATCAGCTTGTTTCTTAGGTCTATTTGATTGTAAAGTCTTTTCCCAACTCTTTTCTCTGAGCCAGTGTTTGTCTTTGAAGTTGAGATGTGTTTCTTGTATGCAAGAGAAGGACAAATTGTGGTTTTGAATCCATTATGTTAGGCTGTGTCTTTTTATAGGTGAATTGAGTCCATTGATATTAAGAGATATTAATGACCAGTGATTGTTATCTCCTGTTATTTTTGTGATATTGTATGTGTTTTCCTTCTTTGGGTTTTATTCTGTGGGATTATCGATTGCTTGTGGTTTCATGGGTGTATCTAGGTTTCTTAGATTGACATTTCCCCTCCACTGCTTTCTGTAGGGCCAAGTTTGTGGATAGGTATTGTTTAAATCTGGTTTTGTCTTGAATATCTTGTTTACTCCATCTATGGTGATTGATAGTTTTGCTGGGTATAGTAGTATGGACTGGCAGCTGTAGTCTTTTAGTGTCTGTATAACATCTGACCAGTACCTTCTGGCTTTCATTGTTTCCATTGAATATCTGTTGTTTTCTGATGGGTCTGTCTTTATAGGTAACTTGGTCTTTTTTCTTTGCAGCTCTTAGTATTTTCTTTATTTTGGAGGTTTAGTAGCTTTATTATTATTATTAAAAGTAGTAGACTATTTTGAGGGATCTAGTCTATTTGATGATCTGTAGGCTTCTTGAATCTTTTTAGACATTTCCTTTTTTAGATTAGGAAAGTTTTCTTCTATGATTTTGTTGAATACATTTTCTGTGCCTTTGAGCTGATATTCTTCTCATTCTTCAATTCCAATTCTCCTTAGGTTTGGTCTTTTCATGGTGTTCCAAATTTCCTGGACATTTTTTATTATGCCTTTTTTAGATTTATTGTTTTCTTTGGCTGATATATCTATTTCCACTATTGAATCTTCCACTCCAAAGATTCTTTCTTTCATCTCTTGTATTATGTTGGTTAAGCTTGCATCTGTAGTTCTGGTTTCATTGAGTTACTATAATGTTTTAAGTTTTAACTGGAAATGCAAATTAATACCTTCCATTCAGCCTATACCTATGATTAGAATTATAGCTATTATCACGGTACTAACCCGCCGTGAAATATGTTTTAAATGAGGTTTATTTTGTGAGAATCACTTACAAAACAGAGAAGGTTTTAAGAAACGGTGAAGGGGTAAGGTTGCGCGTTTCTAACAAAAGCTCCTCACCCACACGCCGCACCTCCGAACACCAACGCTACCAGCTGGAACCGCGAACAGTCCGGAAGCCACGTCCAAAAACTGTGCCACCAGTCAGGAACTCTCACGAGAGGCCCTGGCCCTGCGCGAGAGAATGCTGGCTTCCTGTCCTGGTCCTTTCCCTTGGCGGTCTACTTCCAGAACTCTTTGCAGTTGACCATGCCCCTCTCGGCTCCAGCCCTCTGACACGATCCGTTCACATGTATAGTTCCTGATTTCCCGCTACAAGCTATGCATGTCTATCCTTTGATGTACCAAAGCAAATGTAGTAAATATTTGCATATGATGATAGAGCTTCTCATCTGTGAATTTATAGAATAGCATGTCTCATTTTATATGCTTCATCTACATGTGAACATTATTTTGAACACTATTGTAATAACCTTACCTAATTGGAGTAAATATTTCTTAGTCATGTCTCTTATATGGACTCATGAGATTTCATCAAAAACTGATGAAGAGCTTTTGTGGGGCTAGTCTCAGGCTGCCTTTGAGCAGTAAGGCTTTGATGCTATCTTGAATAATAAGTTCATGAAACCCTAGTTTAAAATGCCTATGTTTCAAATATAGATAAGGGAAAAAGCTTAACCATTTGTGGAAGTCAACTAAAAGCCCCCTCCAATTCCATTTGCTGGTCATTTTGTCTTTTTTTTTTTTTTATCAGTGCATAAATGCTTAATTGTCAATACCTCTTTCTCACTTTGTCAGTTAAAAAAAATATTTAAAAATAAAATGTGATTTTCATGTATTTAATTTAGGTAGACTGTGTTTTAATAAATGCAATCAGATAGTTAACTAAGAGCATTAGGCAATGATTCAGGAAGGCAAATTGAAAATAACACAGAGATAGCAGATTCACTTGATGTAAAGGCATAAGGATTTAGAGAAAGATGTCCTTTGGCTGTTATAAAAAGAGAATCCACTTTCCACATCAAGGGATAAGCACATATTTCCTGCTATAAGAATACAAAAAGATTCAACCTTGGTGATTTCAGTCCTGTGTAACTTATGCTAGCTTTGTAAATAATACTAAAAAATGTGTTTTAAAATTGGAAGCAGGAGAGCTTCACTTAAGATAATAATAATAATTAAAAAAAAAAAGCTGAAAAAAGTCCTAAAGGAAAGTTTACACAATAAAGTTGAAAAGAATACACAGTCAATAATGCTGTGCTCTAAATTTTTCTTTGCAAATCTTAGCTCAATTTGGTGCTATGAATACAATGTATTTCTCATAATAAATGTATTATTATCTACATTTTTCTAGGTAAATATTCGTAGTAAAACACTGGCATTTGATTTCCCAGTGGCACTTTGATTTTGGGCACATTTATTCAGCAAATTCACTAACAAAATGTTTCAGAGAACCACTTATGTATAAGACAGTAGAGCATTAAAAAGTTATGAATTTACAAAGTCCTTTTTATCTAACAAAAATTATTTCACTGTTAGGAATCTATTTCTTGGTTACATTTTGTAATTGTGACAATGAAACAGATACAAGAATATTCTTGGTACAGACTATCGTAAGTAAAATCATTATATTAAAAGAAAAGTCATTCTGAGGTGGGTTTTGGTGTATGCCTAGAACCTCAGCTACTCAAGAGGCTAAAGCAGGAAGATGACAAATGGAAGGCTAAACCTGGGCTGCACAGAGAGGTGATGAACAGCCTCAACAGAGCAAGTCTGTCTCAAAACAAACAATAAAAGTATCTAGGGATGCTGAACACTTGTCTAGTATGTGTAAAGGGCAATGGTTCAGTCCTGAGTAAATAATTTGGCAAATAAATAAATGAAGTGGGTTTTTTTTTTGGTTTTTTTTTGTTTTTGTTTTTGTTTTTTTTTAAGGTGACTTGAAGATCTTCTTTGGTAGAAGGTAGAAAGAAATGGAATGAAGATATACAGATAAGAATAAGCAAAAGTACATTTCATTGGTACCTATAGTGGAAGCAACATGCTGTGCTTACTGAATACTTGTATTTCTCTGGTCAAGTTCCAGCTACTGCTATGTTCCTTGACTTTCTGAAAAGCTTCTCATGAGCTGGCTGGGTGCCACTTCCCCTGTGGATATGGTTAGCTAGAGAGCTGAAGGATGGTGTGTAGATATGCGCAACCCCCTTGCCTCTGAGTATTCTACACTGTCTCTCACAGTTTTCCCATGGTTCAACTTCAGATGCCTATCAAGGAAGAGACAGCCCTTTATTGACTGCCCTTTCTTCCCTCTCTTGCAGTTCCACATTCTTAGTGTTGCTGGGTCTCCCTGTCTAACTTGAATCTCATCCTAGGGCTGTTTCTGAAGTACATGAAACTGTGGTGCTATGACTGTTCAAGAATGAATAACAAAAATCACCTCAGAAAAGTGAGGGAGCACAGGCCACACTCTGTGTATGTCACAGGCCATAGGAAGTGAAAAGCAGGTTCTATCTACTAAATTCAGATAGTCTGTCTACCAGGTTAGATGAAGGATCATGCAAAAGGACATTCTCCCTTTGCTTCGGATCTAAATTGAAGAGCCTGTTCCTCTCCTCTGCGCCCATCAATACCTGGCATTTGTTACTTTACATGGCTGCAAGACTGAAGATGGGGAAGAGAGTGAAAACATGTTGTCCCTGTTTTCAGCAAGGAACTAATTTGTAAAACAGTATTTCATTATTTAAAAGTGCTGTGCACGTAGTGGCAGGTCTGCAATAAATATTTTAATTCCTTGCTCTAAAAGTGATTCATTATGATTTCTAAGTTCTTTTTTTTCTTTAGACTATCTTCCAACTACATAAAACATGAAGTGACAGATAAACACTTCCTGCTATGGTAACTTTCCTTAAGTGCTTCAGCAAGTATTTCCCTCCTTGTTGGGTTTGATGCTCAGCCTTAACTGCGCTTTCTTCAAAGGTTTGAATGCATCATAATGCATGGTAAATACTAAATTAACATCCATTATTGCCATATAGATGCATCAAGAGCACTACCAAATATCCTAAAGGCATTTTCCTGAGTCATCAAGGACAATAGTTGGAACCTCAACACTTAGTCTATGAATAGGGATTGGTTTCTTCACAAACCTTTTTTTTAATCTACAGCTTTAACCAATTCTGAAATTCCTATCATAATTTCTAGCTCTTGGAAGGAAATGCAAACAGTGAAAAGTACCATTTGGATTCATTTTAAAGACTTCAACAAAATGCAAGCTTCCTTCCCTTTGTGTGAGAAGCCGCAGGTGTTAGGACAGCTAAAGGAACGTCTAGGCAGGAGACTTTACATTTCCCTGGAAGTGTTCACATTTGGGAGTATGAAAGACTTATCTGGTTTTAAAAATCAACATTTACAAGTTAAATGTGCAGTAAGAATGGCTTTGAGAGAAGGCCAGGGCCTTTAGTTGGAACACAAACCAGAAAGATGCTTTTAGTTCACAAGTATCCACCTTCTCCTTTGATTCTAACCTGCTCCCTTTGATTTTCTTCTTGTTGTTGTTTGTGTTGTTTTGTTTTTAGAGGCAATGTATTGAAATGTAGCCCAGGTTGGCCACCAACTTGGTTGCCAGTTGTCTTGCCTCAGGCTCCAGATTACTGAGATATCAGGTATTTATCACCACACCCAGTCTAGGTTGATGGTAACTGAAATAATTAAGTAGCCCCTGCTTATCATAAAGGCCATCTCTATAGAAATAGAAAATGCATAAGGGGCTCACTGAGCTTTTAGGCTGTGGCTTTACATCCCTATACTACAAAGACAGAATCGTGTCTGTCATCCAGGATTGTTGTTTTTTTGTTTCCTCTGGTTTTACTCACTTTGGCAAGGGACTTCAAAATCACAAACGATACTGTAGTACATTTTGCTCCATCATTATTTGTGGACATCATTAAAGTCAAACACATAAACATTCTCCTTCTCTAACCTGTTGTCCTCTTTGAAAACAAATCCAGTGAGTGAAGCTGCAGCTTCAAAAAGATGTGTTTCATCAGAGTCCAACTCTGGCACTGCAGGTTCAACTAGCCTGAATCTACTCTAGGGGCAGAACAGGAATAAATTGCTACATTTACAATAATTTCCTCCCAGAAGGGAAATGATTTTGAACGGAATTGAGTAGAAAATTCACCTTCAGGGACTGGCAGAATATTGACAGCATTAGACATCAAAGTCAACCCTGATACATGGAAAAGTGTTTCCTGAACTTAAAAATGAAAGATAATGTATCCAGGTTCAGTAAACACCATTCAGATCTCTTTTCTAATGCAGAGAAAGGTAAAAAGGTACCACTTCCCATTGAGTCAATGTTAAATTCCTTGGGTATGTTAATGGCACTGTGGTTATGTAAGAAAATGCCGCTTCAGGGATGTGCATGTTGAATTATTTAAGGAGGAGATGTCATGATGTCTGGATCTTACTTTCAAATAGCTCTGAAAAAGCTAAGCCACAGCCAGTCACTTGTGGAGGGGAGTAGAGAATAAAGCATCTATGAGAGAGAGAGAGAGAGAGAGAGAGAGAGAGAGAGAGAGAGAGAGAGAGAGAGAGAGCAGGAGTGCAACAATTGCTTGGCAGCTGATAAGGCAGGTAGAAATGTAATTGAGTATTCAAATGCTATGTTTTCAAGTTTCCTGTCTTTTCTTTTTACCTTTAAACAAAATTCAGAGGAAAGTCTTATTGTCCTTATAAAAACAAATAAACCAAACAACAGCAACATATTTAACTTTTTGTCAAAACCATGACAGTTTGGTCTCATTATATATAAGAATTCATGTAAATTACTGTTATTACCCCCCACATCTAGGTCTCCCCTAAAAAAGGCACTAATGAATCTACCTAATATAATACACTTAAAAACAAAACAAAACAAAACAAAAAAACCCAGCAGGTCCTGTGACAAGGACTTCCAGACAACTTTTCCTGTCTTTAAAGCACTGTCTGAAGGACAATAGTAACAACATCAACACCAACAACAGCAAATGAGTGAAAGGTTGGCCCCTCTGCCCTCATACTGCATCTGCTGATCTTTCAGATTCCTGCTCCATTTTGCACACAAATGTGTTGATCATGTATGGAGTATGGTCTAAACACCACTGGTAATAAGGAGATGGTTAGTCTACAAGGTATAACCTGCTCTTCCCTTGTAAATGCTAAAGCATCCAGACCAGAGCAACTAAGAGGTGAGGTTGGTGGTTCTGGCCTAAACTCAAGAAACTAAGGCAAGAGACTCCTAGCTCAATACCAGCCTGTATTTTAAAGTGACTTCCAGGGCCAACCTGGACAGCTTAGTCAGACCCTTTCTGACTAAAATAAAAAGGAGGGTTGCTTTGGTTTGCTTGTTTATTTATTTTCTAAAGACTTGGAGATATAGAGCCAAGGTATTGCACTTGGAAGAGGCTCTGGATTTGATCTCAAGTATCTAATTAATTAATTAATCAATCAATCAATCAATAAAATAAAAAGAATAACTTAAATTTTTTTCAAGATTACAAGAACAGTGAACCTTGTAGACAGATCCTTTCCATGATGGGAGCCAAAGCTGCTTGTGGAGCAGTGGTACCAATCATTTCACGGTGGGAACAAAGTTAACACCTGGAGCAGTAATGATTACCCTGCAGCTGGAAGGCAGCATAACACAGATATGCACATTAATGTTTATTGCTTCACTGTTCACAAGAGCCAAAGAAGGAAACAGTCTGGATAGATATCCATCAGCAAATGAATGGGTAAAAAGACATGACATACACACACACACACACACACACACACACACACACACAATGGAATTTTATTCAGCTGTCAGATCAATTAAATAATGACATTTGTAAAATGGTATATTAAAGCAGAGATCATCAGGGTAAATAAATCATATTCACAAAGATAAATGGCATGTTTTCAGTCATGTGTGTGAAGATTTCAATTTATATATGCATACATATAAAGATAGAAGAATAGACAATCTAGGGCATAAGGTAGAAAGGTGACTATGAGAGGAGGGAAAGTCTAAAGTGAGATAACAAGAAAGGACAAAGAAATGTATGATGTAAAGCCCAAGGAGAAACTATGAGGGAGGAGCCCAAAGGAACGGAGGGGAGGATAGTGGGACAGTGATTAAGAAAACCTGTTATTTCACATCTAATTTAAAGTGGATAAAGATTAAAAGGATGCAATAAGTAAAAGAAATATTTATAGAATGTAAAGACTTTCTACTACAAAGAATTATCTTCTCAAGTAGTCTTATAATACTGTTATTCGATGTGATTTATTTTCCAAATCAATTATTTTATGTAAACCTTAATTTCTATATTTTAAAAACAGATCTTTTATGTTATTTCCTTATAGTTCTACAAAAACAAATAGAGAAATATTTAGGAAGAAGCTTCTGACCTATTCATTTCAGCATAACTCTGAGATTTAGACCCACAGCCCCACTGCCACTTAGCCCCAAATAATCACACAAAGGCTTATATTAATTACAAACTGTTTGGCTTATGAGGTAGGCTCATTATACGCTAGCGCTTACAACTTAATTCATTTCCATTAATCTATGTCTTGCCATATGGCTAGTGGCTTTACTTGTGTTCCATTAAATCTTGCTTCCTTGGGCAGCAGCTCAAAGAGTTTCCAAGTAGCTCCACCCTCCTTCCTTATTATCTATGCTTGGATTTTCTACCTGACTATAAGCTGATTTGCCATAGACCAAAACAGTTCCTTTATTATCTAATATAATTCACAGAATATAGAGAGATATCCCACATCAGAAATATCTTTTCAATTAATTTTACAACAATACCAAGACAGAATTACTCTTATGTGATAAGACTGAGAAAACAGAATTTCAAATAGTATATATTATTTAATTAAATTAAATTTAAGTAAGATACTCATGTTATCAATGAATCATAAATGATAATAATTTATAATCAATTTCAGAATTTCTTGGGAATCCAAGGAATTTCCATAAATTTCAAGAATAGTTGCCACAAAGAATTCTATTCATGTAAGTCAGACAATGAACTAAAGGAGAGGGAATGCAGTCATCTGGCCAGAAGATTCATCTTGGAATCAAACTTCCTTAACTAAGTGCAGATTATTAGAACCCTTCCCCCCAAGTTCAATTAAAAAGAGGTTCGCATCAACTTTTACTGTTTTTATTCAATAATATGTAGACAATTGGGGCAAGAAAAGTAAAGCTAGTTAAAGATGGAAGCCAATGAGGACAATGAAGTTCTGGGGTGTCATTAGCAAAGAGACCAAAGTGCAGGGATGTCGTCAATGACCCACTAAGTAGCAATTCCTCTGCCTTCCAAGTTGCTTGGCTTTATTTCCCTCTAAAGAGATAAAACACGCAAGTTTTATTTTCTGAACATCTTTGGTTGAGATAATTTCTGAAAGTAGAATTTTCTTAAGTTTTGACCTTCTGATTACCAACGTCCACACACTGTTTCTCAGGCATCATCTTTCTTACTCCTTTGGAGCATTTTATTAGATTATTAAACCATTTGAGGACACCATATTGATGTAACTTTGTTTGGTGTTTTGCTATATTTCTACTCCTTTGGCTGATTCATTTTTCTACTTTTTCTATCATAAAAAGTTTTACAAAGTTTTATTCATCATGAATAACAACTGTGTATGCTAGCCCTTCTATCTCGCGTGTCTTGTTGATAACCCAGGCTTAGATAATCAAATTGATAATGTTACCCTACAAATGTGCTTTCTGACATTGCTTTTTATAAATAACTCACCTTAAGCCCTTGCTTTCATAAATATGGGCACCAACATCACTTTTTTTTAACAGTTATTCAAACTTAAATTTTTGCTTTGTCCTTTGTTCCTCTTCTATATTTTCTGATTTCAAACAGAACAGCATTTCTGAATCATACAGTTCTTATACCAAAACAAAATAGTGTTGACTTTTTATAATGTCTACTACAACTATCTAATTTTGACTTTCAGTATTACTTAGGATAGAGTCTTCAGAGATGGTTGGTCTCCAGTGAATCTCATTTGATGTCCTTATTCTTCTCTGGCATTTGCTCACAGTGAATGTGGGCTAGCCTTGTGACTCATACTAACAAATAGATTGTGTCACAGGTGCAAATTCAACTAAACTTTACAACATCAGGAAGATTTTATTTCTTGTCTCTTGGAATAACCAATTTGAAAAATCTTGAATTTTCTAAGAAGAGCTACTCTCCAGTTAGATAGAAAATGAGAAATCCAACTCCCACAGAATGCTTTCCAAGCCCACAGATGAGTCCTACCCCATTTGACTTCTGACTGTAATATATAAAGGAAAGGAAGTGAGAACCATCCCATCAACCCAGAGAATCAGGAGAAAAAAAAAGATACCATGTTTTCTTATAGTTAAGGAAAGATTGTTTTATGGTGATAGTGAAAATATGAACCTTGACCTAACTATAAAAATGACAGTACTTATAAACTTCACTGGGAAAAAAGCCTAGGCTTAAAATGGGCTAGAATGGTGTTTATTTTGACTTTAATTATTTTTAACAATTATTTTATAAACATATGCCATCTTATTCCTGTGCCTTTATATAAAGATTTTTTTTTAATTCAAACATTCATTCTTCCATCAAATTCTGTCCTGCCTGTCTGCTGTGGATTGGTCACTCGTAGCAGGAAAGAATAAGTATTAAGTGAAGTTAAACTAAGCAGATTAAGAAATATATCTTTAGAAGACTATCAAGTATTGCCTGTGCCACAGGCATTTGTTTGGGAGATGCGGCAAGAGTCTCTGAGGAACTATGTTTTTGGTTAGGGTAAGTTTTCCTGAATACAGTTTTATGTATTTCATTCACACCATGTAAAGGAATTGAATCCAGAATGACTGATACGCAGTTCTCAGATGTTAATGTGAACTGCTGTGCATTTAATATTTAGGTGTGCAGTTCCAAGCATGCTAATCAAGGTTGTACAAATAAGGATAATATTGACTAGTAGTTCTGGCTTGAAACTCTGTGACATTAAATTACAGAATTCCTGCTACTTAGCAATTTTAGTCTTCTAGCACATGTTTGTGAAAATTACTTATTACAACTGGTCCCACTTACTGATGTTCTAGTTTACGTTTCTGTTGCTGCAATAAACACCACAGCCAAAGCCACTTGGGTAGGAAAGGGTTTATTTCACTTTACAAGTGACAGACCTTCATGGAGGGAAATCAAGGCAGAAACTCCAGGCAAAAGCCTGAAGCAGAAACCTTGGAGGAGCACTGTTCACTGACATGATCCCTTTCTCACACTCAACGACATTTGTTAAAGTAATATTTAATTTTTTGAGATTATAATATAGTTATACAATTTCTTCGTAGTCCCAGTCCAAACCTTCCCACACACCCCTCCTTGCTTTCTTTCTAGCTCACTGCCCCCTTTATTCAACAGCTGTCATCATGTGCACATGTATATGATGTATATGACTTAAACACAACCCATTTTGTCTATGTTAAAAGTGTATATATTTTCAGGGCTGACTGTTGATATTGGATAAGCACTCTGTATGCTCCCATTCTCAACATCCCTTGGCTGCCCATAGTTCTTTATGTGGGGCGGAGGCCTCTTGGACTTTCTCCTGTTCACTTTAACATGTCTGTTGTTGTCTTTGTTCAGCTCACATTTAAGCAGTGATTTTGGCAAGCTGTTACGTTGCTTCTGACATTTGTAGAAAGCAAAATCTCACAGCAAACTCACTGTGTTCTAGCTCTTACAGTTGTTCTGACCTCTCTTCCACAATGATCCTTGAGCCTGAGATGCAGAAGTTTTATTGTAGAGTCTTTTCATTTGGGTCTGGACTGTACAACTCTGTATTTCGATTGTCATTGGTTTGTCTGCAAAGGTCTCCATCTACTACATAGAGAAGTTTCCTTGAAAATGGGTGAGGACTATACATCTGTGGGTATAAGGACACTCACTGTGCAAATAGTCAGTTTACCAAAGTCTATTTAGAGATTCAACAAAGCCCAATCAAATATCTCATCTTGTCTTTTAAAGAAATAGGAAAAAAAAAAAAAAAACTATCCTAAAATTTCAGCAAAAATGACAATGGTGGAAGGATTTCTATTCCAGATCTCAAGATGTGTGGCAAAACCTCAGTGATAAAAGCAATATGGTACTGGCACAAAAAACATATATGTGGACCAATAAAATAAAATTGAAGCCTCAAAGATAAGTACATTATAACTTCAGCCACTTAGGATTTGACAAAACTGCCAAAAAGGCAAGCTGAAGAAAAGACAGCATCTTCAACAGGTAGTGCTGGGAAAACTGGATATCCACAAGCAGAATAATGAAATTAGACCCCTGTCTGTCACCCTGTACAAAAATGAGCTCTATCACTGGAACAAAAAACTAACTCCAAATGGATCAAAGACCTAAACATGAAACCTGAAATATAGGCAGTACTCTATGTGATACAGATGTAGGAAAGGACTTTCTAAATAGGTCTCATTTTGGTCAAGAATTAAGGTCAACAATTGTCAAGTACAAGTTTATAAAACTTAAAAACTTCTGCACAGCTAAAGAAACAACCAACCAGGTAAAGAGAAAGCCCACAGAATGGGAGAGAATGTTTGTTCTCTATACATATGAGAATATGTAAGTATACTTCAAAAAACAAAGAATAAAACAAAAGATTTATTTTAAAAAATGAGTCTGGGATTATCTACTTTTCTTACGCAGTTCAGGTCTACTTGCTTCTGGATGGTCACAACCCACAGTGAGCTGGGCTAGTCAGCATTAATTAGCATAAAGAAAATGCCTCATAAAAATGCCCATAAGCCAATCTGATGGAGGTTCTTTGATTGAAATTTTTTTCTAGGTGTGTCAAGTCAATGACCAAAGTTAACCATCACAATTTGTTGTTAATGGCTTTCCTTCCAGAACATCCGGATATAGATTGTCTTGCAAATAATGAAGAGGTTTTGTCCCTCAGTTGTGAGTTGTGTTACCATTTTTTTCTTGTCATTTATTTCATTGATTTAAATTTCTTCTTCTTTCTCTTCTTCACCATCATCATCATCACTATTTTAAAGAACAGCCATCTATCAACATAGTTCTTATTTTACTGCATGTTCTTCTGAAGGAGTAGGGTATTTGCTGAAGTAGAGTATGAATCTTTGCAGTAGATCTTATTATTCAAGGTAAATTTTGTTTGTGGAACGTGAGACAAAGTAATAGAAGACTGTTGAGATAATGTTAGGTGGCTAGACAGAGAAAGGTAGTCTTCGGGGCCATTTAGGATAGATCTCCCCTCAGGCTGGCTTTGAACTTCATATCTCATTCCTTTGTAACACTAGGAAAGATACCATTATTCCTCCTCTTTGGGTATAATGGTCAAATGAATGTCATACTTCCAGTTATGACAAGACATTCTGATCCAATACATAGAATAAAACATTATATATTTTTGTTTTCTCTATTAAGAGTTAAATCCACTTTAAACTTGATAGAAATGAAAGTGGGAAATACACTTCTATGAATTGGCACAGGCGACCACTTCCTAAATATAACACCAGTGGCACAGACACTAAGACCAACAATCAGTAAGTGGGATCTCCTGAAGCTAAGAAGCTTCTGTAAAGCGGTCACTGTCAATAGGACAAAATGACAGCCTACAGAATAAGAAAAGATTTTCACCAACCCTACAAGTGATAGAGGACTGATCTTTAAGATATATAAAGAACTCAAGAATCTAGAGCCCAAAACCTTGAATAACCCAATCAAAAAATGGGGTTCAGATCTAAAAAGGGAATTCTCAGCAGAAGAATTACAAATGGCTGAAAGGCACCTGAAAAAGTGCTCATCATCTTTAGCCATCAGAGAAATGCAAATCTAAACAACTTTTAGATACCACCTGACACTTGTTAGAATGGCTAAAATAAAAGACACAGAGGACAGCCTATGCTGGGGAGGATGCGGAGCAAGGGGAACACTCCTCCATTGTTGGTGGGAGTGTAAGCTTGTTCAGCCACACAGTATGGCAGTTTCTCAGAAAATTGAGAATCAATCTCCCCAAGGACCCAGCAATACCACTTCTGGGTGTATACCCTAAAGATGCACAGTCATACTCCAAAGGCATTAGTTCAACTATGTTCATAGCAGCGTTATTTGTAATAGCAAGAACCTGGAAACATCCTAGATGTCCCTCAACTGTAGAATGGATTAACAAACTGTGGTACATCTACACAATGGAATACTACTCAGCAGTAAGAAAAAATGATATCCTAAAATTTGCAGGCAAATGGATGGACTTGGAGAATATCCTCCTGAGCGAGGTATCACAAACTCAGAAAGATAAGCAGGGGATATACTCACTCATTAGTGGACTCTAAACAAACAAACAAACAAGAAAAAAGCAAAGCATGCCCAGGCTGCAAACCACAATCACTGAACAGCTTGGGATCAGAAACACCCTGGACTGACTCCTTAGATCCCACTCCCCCTAGAGGAATACCTGACTCACTCTTGAGGGAGGGGGGAGAAAACTGGATCTGCCAGGAGTGGAGACTGAACTAAGCAATATTGGGTCAGTGGGACCATGGGACTGTCTGCTGCCTGCCCAGGGAGGGGATGGGGAGTTGTGGAGAAGAAAGAATGACCTGATGTGGCGGGAGAGGGAAAGGACCTTGAATAAGGATATACAAGGATAGAAAGTGTGACTTCTTTGTTAATAATAATAATAATAATAATAATAATAATAAGGAGAAGAAGAAGAAGAAGAAGAAGAAGAAGAAGAAGAAGAAGAAGAAGAAGAAGAAGAAGAAGAAGAAGAAGAAGAAGAAGAAGAAGAAAAGAGTTAAATCCACTTGGACATACAAATCACCTTGCCAGAAGACCAACTCTCAGGAAAGCCTATAAACCTGAAGATTTGCTGAGAAGATGAGAAGAACAGTTATTCTCTTGATGAGGTAACATATTCCTCACAGAAAGCCTTCCCTTAGTTCAGTCACTTAGAAGGCTTAACTCTCCAAATCCGTCCATTTGCCTGCGAATTTTAGTATATCATTTTTCTTATTGCTGAGAGCGAGGTCTCACAAACCCAGAAGGATAAGCAAGGGATGTACTCACCCATAAGTAAACTTTAAGCAAAAACATTCTTTTTTTCATTGAAAGATGATGGGTGAATAAAGCGATTTAAAACACACACACACACACACACACACACACACACACACACACACACACCCCAAAAACAAAAAACAAAAAACAAAAAAAGAAACCTTCTGGTTTGACTGTAGATGGATTGCTCAGCAGAAAGTTGTGATGACCATAATGCATCTGTGGACATTAGCTGTGACCTAGTGTGCTTTCTTCATCTGTAGCTGAGCCTAACCTGGCTTGCAGAGCTTTAGATTTTTATCTTTTATATTTCATGTATTTTAGAGAAAAGAGAAGCTTTATTACTGTATAGATTGTTGGGGTTTTTTTTTTTTTGCTTTTTTTTATTATGAAGAAAAAAAAAGTCATGTATATATTTTTAATCCATGTATCCCCTTGTTCAGGCTGCCTTCCCCCTCCTGCCCCTCCCAGACACTCACTCTTCTTCCCTTTACTTTATCTCCTCCCCAGCAAGGGCAGGAGGTGCCACGGTCCCAAGGTGGCTTAGTTCAACATCCACTCCAGGCAGCTCTGCTTTCCTCACCTCAACATCAAGACTGAGTCAAGTGTTCTTCTGGAGGAAATGGGCTCAAAGGTGCCGGTCCAAGGTGTTTCAGATTCCAAGCTGTTCAGTGGTTGTGGTTTGCAGCTTGGACATGCTTAGCTTTTTTTTTTTTTTTTAAAGTCCACAAATGAGTGAGTACATCCTCTGTTTATCTTTCTGAGTTTATGAGACTTTTCTCAGGAGAATATTCTCCAAATCCAACCATTTGCTTACAAATTTTAGGATATCATTTTTTTTCTTACTGTTGAGTACTACTCCATTGTGTAAATGTACCATAGTTTGTTAATCCATTCTTCAGTTGAAGGACATCTAGGTTGTTTCCAGGTTTTTGCTATTACGAATGTTGCTATGAACATAGTTGAGCCTTTGGAGTAAGAATGTGCATCTCTAGGGTATATGCCCAGTAGTGGTATTGCTGGGTCTTTGGGGAGATTGATTTCCAGTTTTCTGAGAAACTGCCATACTGCATTCCAGACTGGCTGAAGAAGCTTTTTGTTTTTTGTTTTGTTTTGTTTTTTAGCTTCCTGAATGTTTTTCTTTTTATATAAATTCATTAATTTTCAAAAAAACTAATAAAAAAATGATAATGAATTAAAAAGGAAGGCTTAATTCATGACAGTACTTTTAAGCCTGACTGCTTTTCTGACTTAGAACTCAGAAAAAAAAAAAAAAAAAATACGTAAGATTTCCTCATCCATCTTTCTATAGCATTTTTTTTTTTTTTTTTTGAAAGACGGGACAAAGTCTAGGCAGCTTTCCCTAAAACGTTAGACTCTCTTTAAAGTCTCCTTCTCTTTCTGGCATATGGCTGCTGGCTAACCTCGATTGCTGAATATGGCAGCATTCCTAGACCCTGTGGTGGTTGAATGAGAAGTGGCCTCCACAGGCCCAGGCATTGGAAAGTTTAATTCCTAGGCAGTGGTAGTACTTGATGAAGTTTAGAAGATGTGGCCTTTCTGAAAGAAACATGTCACTGTGGGGAGGCTTTATGTGTCTATAGCATGGCTCTTTTCCCAGTTTGATGTTCTTTCTTCCTATTTGCATTTAAAGATGAGATCTCTGGGTTTCCTTCTCCAGTTTTCGTGCCTCTAAATTATGATAGACTCTTATCCTTCTAGAACCATAAGCCAAAATAGACTCCTTCATCCATCAGTTTCTTTTGGATGTGTTGATATGTTATCTTAAAAGGCATGCCTTTCTCTCTTGCTCTTCTACATGCCTGTTCTAATACCAGCTGCCTGGATGGTCTGCCTTCTTGCCTTCTTCCTCCCCTAAACTCTCAAAAAAAATTTCCCTTCAGCTTCCTTTTGTTCATGTCTACATTCTTTTATTAATGAGACTGTGATGGTTTAAATGAGAACTGCTATCATTACTTGCTTCTCAGCTGGTGAAACTGTTTGGGAAGAAATATGATGTATGGCCCTGTTGGAGGATATGTGTCACTGGGGGCAGGCTTTGAGGTTTCAAAAGCCCACACTATTCCCAGTTAGCTCTTTCTGTCTTATATTTGTGGATCAGGATGTAAAAATCTCAGCCGCTCCCTGAGCACCATGCTTGCCTGCTTGCTGCCTTGCTTCCAACCATGATGGTCAGAGACTCAGTCTCTGAAACTGTAAGGACCAGTAAACTCTTTATTCTATAAGTTGCTTTGGTCATGATTTCTTATCACAGCAATAGCAAAGTAACTAAGACAAGGACTAAGAATGGAGAAGGGAAACCCAATTTCCCAAGTATCATTAAGATCTGAATGACAGAACTGGAGGAATTGCTTTGAAGATTTTCATTTTCAAGATTAATTTGACATTACATTTTAAGACAACTGTATCTATTCGATACCTAGAATTAGTGTTCTTATATTATTTCCAACTGATTTACTAAATCATCAAACCACTTGGCCCAAATAAGAAATGTTGTGTCCTGAGTCCACACACCCCAAAAGACCACCAAAGCAACAGCAAAGAGTCTGTTTATTGACAAGCTAGCTTGGGTCACTCTGTTTATCAGACACAATGATGGAGTAGGAGCAACCCTGAGCAGCATGAGGCAAGGGTTTTTATTGAGGGGAAGGATCTAGGGGCTTCCAAGCTTTGGGATTACAGTCCTGGGAGTGGTTCAAGCAAGGCTAGGGGGTACCTGTTATGAATTCATTGGCTGCTTTGAATTCTAGGGATGTTTCAATATTTAGCAGTGGTCCTTTCTCTGTATCAGCAGATCAACACGTATATATACCTGGAGACTATCTGTCCCTAACCAGGAAGGGAATGTTCGGAATGTCAGGCCCTTTCCCTTAAGTGTTGGCTCCTCCCTGGATGGTATCTACTCAAGAGCCCTTTGGGCCCTTCCTGGTACCAGCAGGTGCTGCCAGCAAGAGCCTGCTTTCTGTCTGGCTTTCATTAAACCTGCCATGGTAGTTGTGTGGCCAAGCTGCTCTGGGCCTCACAGAGTCCTCTTGGAAGAGGGATTGTCAAGTGAGATTGATATGCATGTGGGCATATCAGTTAATAAATGTCTTGATTAAGGATTGATGGGAGAGGGTCATCCCACTTTGGGGAAGGTGATCCTCAGTTGTATGAGAAAGAAAAATGAGTAATTCATGGAAAGCAAGCCAATAAGCAGTGTTCTTGCATGGTCTGTGCTCCAGTTCCTGCCTCCAGATTCCAGTTTGACTCTTAACCTAACCTCCCTTAATGATGACCTGTAATGTGAAAGGAAGCCAAGTAAACTCTTTTCTCCACAAGTTGCTTTTGGTCAGCATTCATAGCAACAGAAATCAGACTAGAACACATAACTCCTAATAGCTCACATTTTACTTACTTGCTTTCAAGGGCGCTTCCTACCCTGGAGAATGGTTTGCCCTCCTACCAGTCTCCCCTTGTATTTCAGAAAAGCAAAGAAGAAATTGCTTGATTTTACCTGTGAGGTTTCTTATTGAAAAATGTTAAAAACTGTTGTAAAATACAGCATTAAAAACCAAGCTATGTTAAAAACTGTTGTAAAATACAGTGTTAAAAACCAAGCTTAATGACAAATATAAATACATATCCATTTATTACTTCATGTATCAAACAAGACCCATTTTGAATTTAAAATACAATGTAAATGACCTCCCAAATGATATAAGAATCTGAAACATAAAATAGTAGTTTTATAATAATTACTTGTTGGAAAAATTGCATAAACATCAATAACACAGCTGTTGACACCTCCTAACCCATAATAAGCTGCATTATTGCAGAGCAGCCAAAATGAGAGAGGAACTTAATAAGTGAAATTCCTGATAATAAATTAACATCATATTTTGAATATGCACATTTTTTTGCCCAACCCAAGCAAAAAAAGTTTCACGTTCCCTATAGAATATTTTCCCTGGTAGTAAAACAAATGAAATTATCATTTGAGTCTCCTCACTTGGCGCCAGGGTCAGCTCTAGGTAACATGCCGCCGCATGAAATCCATTTGCTGACTGTACCTTGGCACAGTATCCACCTCTTACTGGAGCTCGCTGTAAATGCAGACCATCGGGCCCCCATCAGAGATGCTCAGTCTGAATCTGCATTTACCAAGATGTCAGGGGAGATTGGCTTCCACATTAAAGTTTGAGAAGCCCTGCTCTAGTTCATCTCACTTGTTGGTTTTCTCTTTTGATCTACTTCCCTACAGGGTGTTCTTGCTGGATAAATCGTTCTCTGTAAGGGGCAAGTAGGCACATGGATATTTTACAGGCAGAACAATATGTCCATAACCTACGCTTGCTGTTACTTTCTTCTTCTAACGTGGTACCCATCAATGCCTTCCGTGAGTCATCCAGCATGCTGGCCTGATTCAAGGCAAAAGAAAAGATTTTCATCTCGCTATGGTGTTTCCTCCTCTTTTCACTAGAGCACAGAGAAAAGAGAAGTTAGGGTTGGCTGCTTCTACTCTTCCTTGCCAACTTCCCTCTCCCCTGCTGCCTTTAGAAATGAGGGCAATTAACACCCTGGGTGAGTTCAAAGAAAGCCCACTAGCATTTCCATCCATTTGCAAAATTGCCACGGACCCTTCCCACTTCTCACACAAGCCTCACACAAGCCACTCTGATCTGAATCTGCATTGCCATAGAAATTGCTGAGGTTCCAGGGTAAGACACATCTGGCAGAATACTTTGGAAGCATATTTTATTATATTTAAGAGAATATCCTAAGTTGAGCCTGATAAGTTAAGGTGTATGTAAAGTATTTTAGAGCCGAATTTTCCCTGATTTGCTTGAATACCACTGTAAAAACATAAACAAACAAACAAAAAAAACAACAAGACCCTCCCCCCAGGAAATGTGTGTGGTTATGAGTTCTAGTATGGAGCATCAACTCCTATAAAAAGCAATTCTCCTGTAAATAACATTTAATCCTAGCTAAATCCCAAAAATAACTAGAGGAAAAAACAAAAGGAATCTAGAGATACCTAGGGCAATCTGATGACTACAATGCAAGCATATCTTTTTAGGGATATTGAAATATAAGCCACAGAGGTTCACAGAACAAGCTCTTGTGTCTTCTCAGATTTGCTCTGTGGTTAGGCGTTAAAACTAGTGGTAAAACCAGGAGTGTTTTATTTTGGTTTTTGTTTTAAATAGAGACATTGACACTCCCTTCCCCACCCCCAAATCAGAGGAATAAGAGAAAAAAGTCTCTTTGTAAGCAGTAGAAGGTAATAGCGGTAATGACTCCAGGGATAGAGGCAGAGAAGGGAAGCACTGTCAAACCCGCGAATGTACAAGAGAAAGTATTTCTACCCACAAAGAGTCATCCTACTGGACTTCCCAATCTCTTAGTAGACCTTAATATGGTAAAATCTTTTTGAAGTTTTCTAAGCATATTAGCCAATAAACAGAAATAATTTTTACATTATTTTAATTCTGGTGAATTCTCTTAGAATTTACTTTTGTAAAAAAAATCAGGAAATGATTATAATTTTACAGTGATTTACTTTCAGAACTTAGCAAGAATTCCATGTGCTTTTTAAATAAATGTCAGGAGCAGCAATGGGGATTTGAATTACTATAGCTCATGCTTGTATCTACCATGCATCTATATATTTATATAAGCTAATATATTATATATATCTGAATTATCATGACAAATAATTGTGCCCAACTGTGGCGAGTCGCTTCTGGCCTGCAGAACGACGAGTCACCACACGCACGATTCTTCTCGGATCACACTTTATTGGAGTTACAGCTCAGTTGTGAAATGGTGGAAAGAAGACCCCGAGCCTGAGATTCAGCCTGCTTATATAGGGAAGCCTGGCGTGTGATTGGTGCCCATCAAATGCCTCATTAACATATGGCTGGTGATTGGTTCAAAGTGATACTCATTAGCATATGGCTGGTGATTGGCCCAAAATAATGGCTCATTAACATATTTGAGGATGACATCGGATAGGTCCTTTCTCAATGCCTAATTAGCATAAGCACATCGGATTGGTCTCTACTCGATGCCTAATTAGCATAAGCGGCAATAGAATGTTCCAGCAAGTTGTGCAAAGGCAAACCGCGCCCTACACCCAACTGCTTACATATGAAAGTAATTTACCATAAATTATCTTTCTTTTATTGCTCTATGTACCTTATAGATAGGACATTTTCAAATCCACTTTTAAAAGTTGGAGTATAGGTGAATTACATTTTAGGAGGTTGACAAGAACATTACATGATGTATTGAGAGTTTTGATAGAGTTCCAACCCCGTTGATCTAGGGGGAAGGCAAGTATACAGATGACCACAAAAGCATGTGAAACAAGTTAAATGAAGACGCTGGCATAAAATAGGACAGATTAGTTATATTTATATTCCTACTGCGCTGTAGCAAAACACTGTACACTTTGCATTCTAAAACATTACAAACATTATGATCTTGTAGTTATAGGCATCCAGAATTCTGAGGAGTTAAATGTGCATAAGAAGTCTTGGGAGGGTCTCAGCCCCTCCAGAGCATCTGGGAGAGTGTTTGTTTCCTTGACCTCAGCTTAGGGTGTGTGCCCATATCCTTTGGCATGTGTTCCCTTCCTGTGATAAAGTAAAACCATACTAGCTATCAGACAATTGAAATAATAGACTCCAAGAAACTGGGGAGTCTCATGCCGAAAAAGTTTAAGCCTGGTGCCAGTGAAACCTGGAACTCCTTTCTCAGGAAGAGATTTAGGGGGATCTGTCTCTGGCAGTCAGACCTCTTGCAGAAGAGAGAACCTAAGACAATAGCAGGTGAGTGGTGGATAGATCATACTGTGATTAGGACAGCTTAGCCATGCACACTTCTTTCCCTCTGTGTAAACCTAAGCCTCTGCAGGATCCAGTGTGGATTTAGGAAACCATTAGACCTCTTTATTTGTCCCCTTTTCCAATGTGGCAACAGGGACTAAATCTTTTTGCACTATTATTCATCTGTTTAATTGGACAGTTGTCTTAGTTAGGGTTACTGTTGCTATGGGGGGACATCATGACCAGAAGCAACTTGTAAAGAAAAGAGTTTGTTTGGGGGAAAAGAAAAAAATAAATATGTGAACTATTTATCACATATCCTAAGTTACTGTCCATTGAGGAAAGCTAAGGCAGAAATATCAACCTGGTAGTAACCCATAGGCTTAAGCTGATGCAGAGTGCTACTAACAGCTTGCACAACCTACTTTCTTATGGCACCCAGGACCACCACTCAAAGGTAGCATCACCCATCATTAACAGAGTCCTCCCCTATCAATCACTATTTAAGAAAATCCCAGCAGTCAGATCTTATAGAGATATATTTTCAACTGTTTCCCTACTTTCAAATTACTCCAGCTTCTGTCAAGTTGAAATAAAATTAGCCAGCACAGATGTTAAAGGTTGCTGTCTAAACCTCACTTGTTAAGGCTGTAGAGCCCAGGCTTTGAGGCTAATACCCCTGGTAATAATGATGAAAAAAAAAAAATGATGTCACTCTAATCTGGTTTGTGCAATTATCTCCCTCTCTTCTGTAAAGTCTGATGTATCATTGCATGGATAGAAGCCATAAATGATAGAGCATGAGATTTTAAAATGATGATTCATATTTTATATGCTGATGGTCACATACCAGGTCACAGATATTCTCTGTGAAAAGAAAGAAAGAAGAAAGACAAGAAGGGAGAGATGGAGAAAGAGAGGGAGGGAGGAAGAGGTGAAGGAAAGGAGGAAGAAAGGAAGGGATTAGTTCTCAGAAATTTTATAAAAATGAATGTAAGAAAGGCCCTTGTCACTGAAATTTCATCCTACTTGATGAAAATTTATATTGGCACAAAATTTGACTAAATTTTACTCCTGTGACCTCAAAACAAGTTGAAATATGGTGCTATTCTTAAAATGTTTTCAATTAATTGACACTTACAGCTCTCCACAGGGTTCTTTTTCTATTTGTTTATGACAAAATTAAATTGAGAAAATTAGTTCTTGGTAGACATTTTTTTACTAATTTGGAGTCTAGAGAGGCAGATGGCTCAGTAGTTAGGTCTTGTACAAATTCTAATTGGTCTTATAATAAAAACCCAGAGCCAGATATTGGAGTAAAGCTGAAAGATCAGAGAGATAGAGAACATGTCACTAGAGAAATTTCTCACCACTATTGAATCTTCAGGGGAAGATCTTGTCTTCCAAGCTCCTCAGACTGCATGCCTCTGAGTCCTCAACCAAAAGGGAAAGCAAAGAAGGAAAAGGCAGGCAAAACTCCTGTCTCATCCTGCCATATACTCCTTTCTGGGCCCAACCATATCACTTCCTGTCTCAACCTTCCTAGAGCTGGGATTAAAGGCGTGTGTGCTTCCCAAGTACTGGGAGCAGAGGCATGGAATTCCAAGTGCTGGTATTAAAGGTGTTATGGCATTACTTCCTGGATTTTTTTCCTTTTTTTGGAATGCATTAATCTCCTGTAGTCTAGTCTAGCCTTGAAATCACAGAAATTCAAATGGATCTCTGCCTCCTCAGTGCTAAGATTAAAGGTGTGGGCTACCACTGCCTGACCTCTGTGGCTACCTCCTGACCTTTAAAGCTTGCCTTTATTTCTTAGAGGATATACAAATATCAGCACAGTTAGGAGCAATTGTTGGTCTTGCAGAGTACTCAGGTTCAGTTCCTAGCATTCACATGGTGTTCCACAAGCATCTGTAATGCCAGTTCCAGGTAATGTGACACCCTTTTCTGACCTCCATAGGCACTAGGCATGCATGTGGTGCATATACATAGATGTAGGTAAGTCACTCATACATGAAATTAAAATAAATATATCTAAAAATATTAAGACACTATTGAGCCAAAAAGACACATTGGCTCCCCAAATCCATGCCGTCTTCCCATCCCCCCTCTTTATTTCTTACCCTCCCTCCCTCATGTCCTCTCTTTCTCCCTTCCTCCACTTACCTCCCTCTACCCTCTTCTCTTTCTCTTGCTTTTCTTTTGCCTTCCTTCTATTTTGTGAACTTTTCTTCTAATTTACTTTTGTTCTGACTAAAATAATAATTCCTCTAACAGAAAAGAGATCTTGGGTCTCATGGTCATCATTTTATCTTTTGATCATCAACCTTATTATTTATTACTTACCCCACTTCATCAATAAAATGGCGTTAGGAGGGCAACTACAATATCAGTGACCAGTGACTTTTGAAGTGTGGCTCTTAGAATAGAAAGAAGCAACATAATCTGAAAATGTAATAGACATGCAAATTTTAGACCCACCTCAGATTTACTGCATTAGAAACAAAGAGTGAGGTGCAGCCTCTTGTCCTTGAATGAATATCAATGAATAAAAATATTAGGGCTTTTTACACTGCTCTGAATATTAGCAGGAAATCAAGGTTACCTTTTGTAAGTTCTTAGTCTCCTTAATAAAAATATTCAATGGTTATGTTATTGGTATTTAAAAAAAAAAAACAGGGAAACCAATTTGAGCATCTTGGCAGCTGTCAAGAGGAAGGAAATGAAGAGTAAGAGAAAAAAATGCCTTATAAATTAGGTGTGGAGGACAGTGGATATGTGCATAAAGGAAGAGGTCTTCAGGAAATAAGTGAGAGTCCAGAATGTCAGAGAAAGTATACTTAGTTTTTTGACTAGTGTCTCCAAAAAAAAAAAAAAAAAAAAAAAAAAAAAAAAAAAAAAAAAAAAAAAAAAAAAAAAAAAAAAAAAAAAAAAAAAAAAAAAAAAAAAAAAAAAAAAAAAAAAAAAAAAAAAAAAAAAAAAAAAAAAAAAAAAAAAAAAAAAAAAAAAAAACAAACAAAAAAAAAAAAACAAAAACAAACAAACAAAAAATTAATTAGTTAAAAAGAAAAAAAAAAAGGAATGTGTTTTTAAGTTAGAATTCAGAAAAGTGGACAGGCTTCCTAGAGAATATCTACAAGTAGATCAAGGGAAGAGAGGAAAGGTTTTTAGGACCCATAAGAGGATAATTATTTCTCTCATCTTCTTAGCATGTATTCAGATGAATCTGCTTTGCAGAGGTACAGTCTCCTGGCCAGGTGATTGACAGTCCCAGCTGGATTAATTCTTAAGGGAGGAGACAATAGTGTGCAGTAGTCTAATAAATAGGGCAGTTTGGAATATCATATTCTCACTAGGGCCAGAGGTAGAACTCATATTCCATTCTTCTGACCCAGAAGAGGCAGCTTTTTGCAGTGTGAATTCTAATTGGTCTTAATAATAAAAACTCGAAGCCAAATATTGGGGTAAATGCTGAAAGATCAGAGAGAAAAAGGAGCAAGCCACAGCCACTTTTTACCTCTATGACTCCTCAGCATAAAAGAGGGTTGGGGGAGCTCCTGTCCCGCCCACCCCCACCTTATATTCCTCTCTCCACCCAGCCCTATCACTTCTGTCTCTACCTCTCCCTAGTGCTGGAATTAAAGGTGTGAGTCACCACTGCCTGGCCTCTATGCTTAACTAGTGGCTAACTCTGCCCTCTGATCTTCATGAAAGCTTTATTTGTTAGAGCACAAAAAAAAAAAAAAAAAAAAAAAAAAAAAAAAAAATATCACCACAACTTTTCTTAAGAAAGTATCTTAAGAAAAACATCTCTATGTTTTTTTTGTGGTGTTTTAAATCTTAAGGATCTTAAGGATAAAGACATGTGGTACTTCCCTTTCTATTATTATCAGTGAAAAAGAAAGTGGAATCTAAAGCTGATATGAGCTTCATCCTCAACAGGCTCCAAGCCAGCTAATGCCGGTCTAGCTATATAATATGATGAAATGTTTGACAGAAAGCAAATCAAGGAAGGAAGGATTTATTTTGGCTCACAGTTTAAAGAAATACAGATCATCACGGCAGAGAAGGAAACTCAGTGGGGGCTTGAGGCAATTGATCATATTGTATTCTTGAGAAGAAAGCCAACAGATAAACAGTAGTACTCCAATTGCACTGGGTACACTGTCATAGTATAAGGCATCTCAGATAAGCATCTACAAAATCACCACTACCACCATCATCATCACTACCTGTCCCAGTTACTGTTCTATTGCTGTGATAAATACCATGACCAAGGAAACTTCTAAAAGGAATCCTTCAACTAGAGGCTTGTTTACAGTTTTAGAGGTTTACTCCATGATCATCATGGAAAGAACATGGTGGTAGGAAAGCACAGTGCTGGTGAAGTAGCTAAGTGCTTATATTAATATCTTCAGACAGAAGGTGAAAGAAACAGGGCATGGCTTGGACTTTTGAAACCTTAAAAGCCCACCCCCACTGACACATCTCCTCCAATAAGGCCATACCTCCTAATTCTCTCCAAATAGTCAACCAACTGGGAACCAAACATTTAAATCTATGAGCCTAAGAGACTCATCCTTATTCAAACTACTACCACATCATCACCATTATCATTACCATCTGATGGGACTTCTAAGCCAAAAAGAACAATTTTATAGCTGATTAGGTAGTGCAAGCCTATAATCTTGGCTCTTAAAGAATGAGTCTAGATTATCACAAGTTTAAGGTTAATCTGGGCTACACAGTGAGAAAATATAGAAACTTTAATAGAAGCTAAATATGCTTAAAAAAATGTTTGCTGACATGATGTCAATAAGGCATAGGGTTAGAAACAGCAAAGGACAAAAACATGATCCAAATGCAGACTTCTGCCTTCCAAAAATCCTTGGTTTAGCCCAAGATTGGGGGGGGTGTGACTAATAAAAAAATTTCATTTAAGCCAGGCAAAGGTGGGTGTGTGCCTTTAATTCCAGAACTTGGGAGGCAGATCTCTGAGTTCAAGTCCAGTCTGGTCTACAAAGTAAATTCCAGGACAATCATGGCTATACAAAGAAGCCCTGTCTCCAGAAAAGCAACAATAACAAAACAAACAAATCTCCAGAAAAGCAACAATAACAAAACAAACAAACAAAAATCCCACTATGAGTGTGGGGGATACTGTGAGAGAGTGAAGTTACAGAACAATGGGAGGCTTCAAAGCTCTGTGTGGGGGAGATGCTATCTGAGTTGGAATTCAAGGTACTGGTAGAGTTTGGAAGTCTAACATGTCCTCTGCAGTCAAGGTCCATCTACAGAGACCATGTTAGCTGGAAAACATGTAATGGAAACATTTAGGGGGTGGGGTGGAAACTGTAGATGAAAAGTCAGGTTAGCAGCAGATTATTCCAGCTACCAGGATGTTTAGTCTCAGATTTATGAATATTAACAGAAATTCCTTAAAAAGTTCTTAGACTATATTTTTTAAATAGTAAATATATAATTCATCTAACATATCCAGGTCAGAAGCCTGCTATATAAATGAATCCAGTAACAAGTTAAAAGTATTTATCTGTTGTTTATTTGTTTGTACTTTGGGACATTGTATGGCCCAGGTTGACTTTGAACTAATAATTCTTTTGACTCAGCTTCCTGAATGCTGAGATTATAGGCATGTGAAACCACACCTATCTAAATTCTTCTGTGTGTGTGGCTGTGTGTGTGTGTGTGTGTGTGTGTGAGAGAGAGAGAGAGAGAGAGAGAGAGAGACAGAGACAGAGACAGAGACAGAGACAGAGAGACAGAGATCTATTTACAGACATCTATTCTTTAAAGTGCTTTTAGAATATATCCTTAGTACCTGAAATAAAAAAATCTTGAACATAAAAGGCTAGCAAGTCATAGCCACCTGCCTAAGAAGTCAGTTTTTCCAGTTTTCATTAGAATTTATGGGAAAAAATATAATGTCTCCTTTACATTCAAACTTCTATCTGGAAAGAAATAAAAGTTTTTGAGCAGAATAACATGCAGGTGAGAGTTGCTAGAGCCACACTTAAATTTTGCTTTAAATATATATTTCAATGAATCAGTCTATAACTAGGTTGATTTTCAGTCAAAGTTTTCAGCAAATTTTTATTATGAAGGGGAAGACCTTAAATACTTTTTTTTCCTCCAGACCCTCCCCCTAGCCAGGGTAAAGGGCATTGATGTGCTGGTATCTGGACTCAAGGCCTCAGGCTCACACCCCAGGTTGGCTTATGGGGAAGTGCTTAGGTACATGTTTTAAGGTGCTAGTTATCACCAATTTGCACTGGCCGAGGCCAGTCTGATCTCCAGACCCCTTAGAAGCCACTACAGTAGAAGTTAGGAATAAAGTCTAGAATGAATTAAAACACACTATAACTTCCAGTACCCAGAATAAATCAGGGATCTTTGAAGGAAGAAATATTCAGAGTGCACCTCACATAGAGAGTTGGTAAAGATTCCAGCTACTCAGTAAGGGATTACCCTTGCTCCAAGATCAGCCTGGCTCTCTATCCTTGTTCCCAAGACATAACCTATGAACTTATAGCATTGAACTGACCTGTGTACTCGGCATATATGTTACATATATAGCTTGGTCCTCTTGTGGGACTCATTAAGAGTGGGAACAGGGGCTGTCTCTGACTCTTTTTACACGCTTTTGGGAGCCTACTCCTCGTCCTGGGTCACCTTATCCAGCCTTAATACTTGGAGAGGTGCTTAGTCTCACTGCAATGCCATGCTTTGTTGATATTCACAAGAAACCAGCCCTTTCCTAACCAGAAATGGAGGAGGAGTGGATTGGGGATAGGAACAGAAGGGGAATGAGGGGATGACTGGGAGGGGAAACCAGCTAGGATGTAAGATAAATAAATACATTTATTTATTTAAAAAGAAAGAAATATCACTAGAGCTGGTCAGCTAGGGCAATGTGATGGGTGTGGAGAAGGAATGCTGAGCTCCAGAGAAGATAAAGATTAAAGTCAGCCATATGGCAGTAGCCCTGTTTTTATGGCTGCCCTCAATGTAACCGTGGACACTAAGGTTTGGGTATTTTCTTTGGTGCACACGATTCCATGCTCACTGCTCACATCATGCTGGGAGCAGTGAATGCTGTCCTACAATTCATGGACACTCATGTCTGAAACACTCTTGGGCATGCCTCACTTGTCCCTTACCTTTGCTGAATGGAAAAAAAAAGGGTTCCAGGACAGGGTGCTGTCTGCAGAGCGTGTCCCAGCACACTCTGGAGCAGGCAGAGATAAACTCTGCCTGTCATGGTCCCCCAAGCTGCTGCTGAGGGAGTTTGCAGGGCCACCACCCCGCCTCCAATTGGTCAAACAGAGAAAGATTGAAGACTTGAAATTCAGTCCCCTGCACAGTGCAGAAGTAGTGATTGAGCAGACCTTTTCCTCAGAGGTCACAGGAGACACACAAGCCCGAGTGCCACAACTGACCAGGAGCCACCTAATCATGAACCACTAAAGCCATGGGCAAACACCAGTGCAAAATTTTACATAATAATATAAAGAACAACAAGGTAACTCCAGAAGAAAGTGGTGATCCTACAAATACAAGACCTGAACTGAGCAATGAAGAGGAAACAGAAGGAAGCAACACCAAAAATTCCTTTTTGATGATCATCAAAGCTCTCAAAGAAGATATGAAAAATAGCCTTAAAGAAAGAAATAGAAGAAAATACAATTTGAGAATAATAGGAATAGAAGAAGGAGAATACCAACTCAAAGGCACAGATAATGTTTTCAATAAAATCATAGAAGAAAACTTCCCTAACCTGAAGAAGGAAATGCCTATAAAGATACAAGAAGCTTACAGAACACCAAATAGATATGACCCCCCAAAAAAGTAAGCGTGCCACATTATAATCAAGCCACAAAACATACAGAACAAAGAAAACATTTTAAGAGCTGCAAAAGAAAAGGGTCAACTTACATATAAAGGCAGACCCATCAGAATAACACCTGACTATTCAATGGAAATGATCAAAGCTAGAAGGGCTTGGTCAGAAGTTATACAGACGCTAAAACAGCATGGATGCCAAACTAGAATACTATACCCTGCAAAATTATCAATCACCATTGATGGAGTAAACAAGATATTTCATGACAAAGTCAGACTGAAAGAATATTTATCTACCAATCCAGCACTACAGAGAGTATTAGAGGGAAAACTCCAACCTAAGGACCCCAGATACACCCATGAAATCACAAACAATCAATAATTCCACAGAAGAATACTCCAGAGAAAGGAAATACAAACAAGTTACCACCAAAAATGGCAGGAATATATCAATCAATGGTCACTAATTTCCCTAAATATCAATGGACTCAACTCTCCTATAAAATGTCACACACTAACAAGATGGATACAACAACAGAAGCCATCCTTCTGTTATCTACAAGAAACACACCTCAACTGCAAGGACAGACACAGACTTAGAATAAAGGGCTGGGAAAAGATTTTCCAGTCAAATGGTCCTAAGAAACAAGCGAGGGTTGCAATCCTAATATCTAACAAATTAGACTTTAAGCTAAAAGGAATTATAAGGGTCCAAGATGGTCACTACTTTTTCATCACAGGAAAAATTGTCAATACCCCACTTTCAACCCTGGATAGATCAACCAGACAGAGACTCAACAGAGAAATAAGGAGTCTAAAAGAGGTTATAATGCAAATGAATTTAATAGATATCTATAGAAGCTTCCACCCAAACACAAAGGAATATACATATTTCTCAGCTCCTCATGGAACTTTCTCCAAAATTGACCACATAATTGGTCATAAAGCAAATATCAACAGATACAAAATGGAAATAATCCCTTGTAACATATCGAACCACCAGGGCCTAAAGTTAGAGTTCAACAACATCAAAACCCAAAGAAAGCCTACCAACTCATGGAAACTAAACATCACTCAGCTGAACCATCTCTGGGTTAAGGAAGAAATTAAGAAAGAAATCAAAGTCTTCCTAGAATTTAATGAAAATTAATCCACCACGTATCCAAACTTGTGGGACACAATGAAAGTAGTCTCAAGAGGAAAATTCATAGTGCTAGATGCCTATATGAAAAACCTAGAGAATTCCCACACTAGAGACCTAACAGCTCAGCTGAAAGTCTTAGAACAATTAGAAGCAAACTCACCTAGAAGGAGTAGACGGCAGGAAATAATCATACTTAGAGCTGAAATCAATACAATTGAAACAAAAAGAACAACACAAAGAATCAATGAATCTAAGAGTTGGTTCTTTGAGAATGTTAACATGATAGATAAGCCCTTAGCCAAACTAATCAAAAAACAGAGAGAGAGTGTTCAAATCAACAAAATCAGAAATGAAAAGGGGGACATAACAACAGACCCCCAGAAAATACAGAGAATTATCAGATCATATTTTGAAAATCTGTATTCCACAAAAATGGAACACCTAGAAGAAATGGACAGCTTCCTGGACAGGTACCATCTACCAAAATTAAATGAAGATCAGATTAATTACCTAAACAGGCCTATAACCCTTAAGGAAATTGAAGCTGTCATTCAAAACCTCCCCAAAAATTAAAAAAAAAAAAGAATTCTCTGAGAATTACTAACTCAAGCCTAGCTAGATAAATATATATTTAAAGCCAGAATTCATAGTAATGATAAACTCTAGAAAACTCACAATCATCATTCTATTCCAGCTTAGTTGAAATTTGAGGTGGATTAGTGATTTCTATGAGATGTCTAACTAATTTTTAAAATATTATTGGAGGGCTAGAGAGATGGTCAGTCAGGAAATTCTTGCATGTAAGCATGAAGACCTGAGTTCAGAGACCCAGCATCTAGTGAAAGCATCAGGCAGAGTAGACTCTGTAATTCTCATGCTGGGGAGGAATAGACTAGAGGAGTGGTTCTCGACCTTCCTAATGATGCAACACATTAATATAACTCCTCACATGTGGTGACTCCCCAAACACAAAATTCTTTCCATTGTCACTATTTCATAACTGTAGTTTTGGTACTGCTATGAATTGTAATGTAAATCTTCTGTTTTCCTGTGGTCTTAGGTGATCCCTGAGAAAGGGTCATTCAATCCCTAAAGGGATAATGACCCACAGGTTGAAAACCATTGTACTATAGGATTCTTGGGGTTTGCTGTTTAGCTAGCCTTATTTAATCAGTGAATTCAGGATTTAGTGAAAAACCATATCTTGAAAATAAGGTGCCAAAGATATTCACCTTACCCTATGTAATGGTTTGAATACATAGGCTTACTTTCTTGAATGTTTGGTGACTAAAAAGTGAAACTGTTTGAAAGAATTAAAAGGATTAGGGGGAGTGGCCTTGTTGAAATAGGTTTGGCTGTTTGGAGAAATTGTGTTACTGGAGATAAACTTTTAGACTGCAATAGCCTATGCTAGGCCCAGTCTCTCTCTGCATCTCTGCTTGTTAATCAAAAATGTAGCTTTTAACTACTTCTCCAGCCTATACTACCTGCCATGCTGATAATGAACTGCGCCGCTCAAATGGTAAGGAAGCTCCCAAATAAATGCTTTCTTTTAAAAGAGTTGCCTTGCATGGTGTCTTTTCTTAGCAATATATCAGTGACTAAGACAGGTAGGAAGGAGAAACTGTAGTCAGGATGTAAAATAAATGGAAAAAATTAATAAATAAAGATGTAATATTAATAAAAAAGAATTCATGAAGCACTTGTTTTGGTGGAGTGGTCGGGTGTTATAAGGCAGGCATTCATGTGAAGTTACTTACTATTTTGTAAGCAGCATGAGTCTTGTGGCTATCTGCAGTTATTTGTTCTAGCACATTCTACAGGTTTTATTTTGGAGATCAGTGGGTGCTTACTAGAAAAGAGATCTTTACTCTCTTGGCTTATTAAGAGGGATCTGCTTTGGTAAAGCCTTGAAGATCAGCAATGGCTAAGCCAAACAACCTTGGATATTATTGTAGATTGCCAATTAATAAATAATCGTGGGCACCATTGTCATATTATCAGTTATCAAAACTTTGTCATAATTTCCACCTTATGGTAAAAGGTGGGTGTTTTCCCCACAAAGAACACCTGAAGCTCACAGCTCCTCATCAGTTCCAGCAATTTTTTTTCTGGGAAAAAAATGCAAGTGAACCAGAAGCTTTTTCTTTAAGTTTGTCAAAATCCCTTCAAAGATTTTTTTCCTTTTTAAACCGCCTGTTCATTGTGGTGAGATAGTGTATATTTAATAAAATTTGCCTGGAATACCAGAGGACAGATAATATCGTTCACAGCCAAGCCATGAAGATCAGGAAGTGGTGACCTATATCTTTACTCCCATCACTTGGGAGATAGAGATCCTTCTGGATCTCTTGTGAGTTTAAGACCTAGCAGCTAGGCAGTGGCGCCACACACCATTAGTCCCAACACTTTGGAGGCAGTAGCAGAGGCAGGAGGATTTCTGTAAGGACGAGGTAGACTTGGTATACAAAGCAAGATCCAGGAGAGCCAGGACTGTTATGCAGAAAACCTTGTCTCAAAAGGAGCCAAAACACATCAACAAAAGAAAAAAAAAAAAAAAGAAAAGGCTGGAAAGATGACTCTGTCCTCTGATATTCCAGATTATTTTATTAAATATGCAATATATCACCACAGTTTATCATGTCTAAACAGGAAATAGTAAGTCCTAATCTCATGTCTCACAACCATTTTCTGAGAGAAAGCAATTTTGGGGTAAAGGAACTTTCTCATGGAGCACCTTAAGGTATTTCTTCAAGTGAGCTTCACTTACAGACTTCACAGAGTCAAGCTGTATCCAGTAACTTAAGGGCTGAAGGTCAAAAGGAAGTAGCTATAGGCAAGCAGCTGTTACTCCTTTGCCCTGACTGGCTGGAAATGACTCTATTTGAGACAGAAAAAAAAATATTTCACTCTTGACAATCTGAGACAATCTGTTGATAGTTTCCTTTAATTCCTTCCTTTCCTCTACCCATTTCCTTTTTTTTTTTTTTAAAAAAAAAATATGATCAGTCTCTACTCTGATGAGCACAAATGACCAAGATGATGGATATAATAGCTTGGTGGTCCTACAGCTTTTACAAGCTTCCTTCTTGGCTAATAATTTTGACTCCTCAAACATTCATTTATTTTACTCAGAATAAAATCAGAAACTTTGACTAATTCATTGCTCTAAATTGAACTGCCAAATATTTTTAAGACAGTAAGAAAAACAATGACCTTAAATGGCATGTGTAGAAGGCATAGAGAAGTAACTTAATTCTTCAAATGATAAAGACAAGGTCAAGAAGTTCAATTAAATAAAAGATGCTCTACTTTATTAATTCCTATATCTTTAGCAAATAAAAACTGGCCTATTATACATATCAACAAGCAAAGGAAGTCAGTCTACTTCTATAGCAGCAGTTTAGTTTTGTTTTTTTGCTGATGGGATACACTGACAAAAGGTAGAAAGGGTTTATTTGGCTCCTTACAGTCCGTCATTGTGGGCAAGCTGAGGTGCCAGGAACATTAAGGAGCTAGTCACAACCACAGCCAAGGACAGAGAGCATCAAACTAACACAGGCATGCTATTGTTCTACTTGCTTTTTTTCATTCTTATATAGTACAGGATCTCCCACCTAAAGAATTGGTTTACCCACACTAGTTAAGTCTTCCTATCTTAATGAAATTAAGATGCCTCACACCCCATCAGATATTCTCACAGGCCTCCAAATCTAGTCTATCACTGAGACTCCCTTCCCAGGTGATTCTAGGTTATTTCAAGCTGACAAGACTATCTATCCTAGGAAGCCAATCTACAGATTATAGCCATGAGTCTAGTATACTATCTCTAATAATTGTTCTTATAAGTGAGTATATTACACCTAGCATCTATCCTGGGAAGTTTGTCTATATATCTAGGAGGTCAATTTACTATGAGCATTAACTAGGGCAGAAAATCAATCTACTATCTTCAGCAATCAGCCCAGGCAATTTAATCGACCATCTATATCATCCACGCCAGGAAGTCAGTCTAATATCAATCCTGTAGATTCTACAGTAGTCAGCTCAGAAAGTCAGTCTACCATCAATTCAATCATATTAGGTGTTCAGTCTCCTAAATATAGTAATCATCTCAGGAAAATCATCTGTTATTCATAATAAAGAGCTCAGGAAGTCTATCACTTGGTATCACAACTAGAACAGAAACTCAGCCTACCATCTATACCATGCTTATGGGAAGTCTGATGACTATGTCTAACAAGTTGCCCAGATAGTCAGAATAGAGCCATTAGTACCTAAACATGAAAATCAGTTTACTAGGTCTAGTACCTAGGATTGCAGTCAGAGTACCATCTTTAGCAAGTAGATTGTGATGTCAAACAACCCATATAACAAATGACTAATATAAACTAGGACTTGTTATTTTGAAGCACACAGGCAGCTTTTATAAATTTTGCCTGGAAATTCAAACAGAGAGCAATCTAGAGTGTGTCAAAGATGCATCCTAAAAGTTTCACAATGTGCCTCACTTTTAGAAGCTGGCCTCCAGTTTTCCTACCCTAATAGCCTCCTGGGAGAGTTGTGATACTTTTCATTCTTTTTACTAGGAGGCACTCCTGGTTCTCAATTGCTTTTGTGTCTCTACCGACTGTACCTTAGTTTAGAAGCTCTCTTTTTACTCATTTTGGTGAATCTTCACTTAGGTGCATGCCATGTCTACATTCCCATCACCTGGACAACAATCTAAAGGAATAACTTGACTAATAGTATCTCTTTCTTCAATATTGCTTTTCTAAGGGATTTTCTGTTATCAGTGACTCAGAGATTGTCATACATACAAAGTACAAGATTCTGTTCTCTGTTTTAACATTTTTTTTTAAATATTGGTCTCTGCCTCACAACTTCCTTTGACACCCAGTTCTAGCTTTTCAAAGTAATAAAATGCTTGGGTTTCTCAAAATGTGCAATATTATATTTTACTTCAACATTCTTCCCTGGACAAAATGTTTTACCAAAATGATTTTACATTTTTTTCTTATAAGCTACATTCTAGTATCTTTAAAGAGTTTATTTTAGTGAGACTGGAGAGCTGGCTCAGTCTTAAAGTGTACTGATCTTGCACAGGACTGCAGCAGGTGTCCAGCACCCACATTGGTTGCCTCATACGTACCTGTAGCTCTTAACCCAAAAAGTCAATAGGCTACTTCTGAACTCTGTGGGCACATTCACTTATATATACATATACACCTCACACATCACTTTTAGAAATCTTTAAAATTTTTTATCTTAGCTATGACCTCTTTTACACGGACTTTTATAACTTTGCCAGTTCACCCTATTTTCAGCAAATATGTATTTCTATATTTATGTGATTTTTGATTAATGTTTGTTTCTGTGATTTTTAAATAATTGATATGTTGTATATATCCACCAAATATTAAAACTGAATGAGTGATTAAAACAATGAATTTTCAGAGAATGTGTTTGCAGTACATATCTATGATAAATTCACAGGTTCTACTTATTTCCCTGTGCTGCTTACTGTAATAGGAATTAGAACAGTTACCTCATGATGAACCTCCTAACTGGCTAGGGGATATAGTGTTGTATATTGTATACATATGTAATATGTTCTTCACTTACTTACTTTTATCATAGGCATGATATAAATTTTATATATATAAATTTTATTTAAATTTTGATATTTATTTATTTTCATATAGACATGATGAATCTGACATTCAAAGATCTGGACTGCTTGGTAAAACTGAGCATTGAAAGCAGACTAGATTAAAAGTCAAAGTTAAGATTTTCCAAGAAAAAAGGAAATTTGCCTTCCTATATTAACGCTGTAAGGATAATCAAGCTAATCTATACTTCAAAAGAATATTCTAGAAGTCAAGAATTATGATGGACACATTCAGTATAGAATATGATATTGTGGTATAAGAAACATGTTCTTACGACTTGGAATATAGTACTAGTCATAGATTTTATTCCTCCAAATTCCAAGTCTACAAACTAATATTTAGACTTTCCCCTGGTTCCTAAATACTGGCTCCTGAAACCTTTGTACTAATTTTCTATGAGAGGGGATTATGTATACAGTCCTCTCTAACTTCTTGAGAGTTTCCTTGATAATAGGAGCATTATTTGTCTTAAGAAGGCAGTTATTACAAGATCTTGCCTGGATGGCCGCATTATTAAATCTACTTGCCAAAGGAATCAACCATGTAATCAGGTTATTATGCATTTTGGCCCTACCCTAGGACCTCAAGAGAGGAGAATGTTTAAAAAAAAAATCCACCTTTGGACTATAATGTAGCAAGTCTTTGTAAATCCCAAAGGGCAGAGTGGGAAAAGCTTTTTAGGGTAAGCTATATTCAAGAAGTACATGATAGGTCTATGAATATTCTGAGGTGCATTTCCCTATGTATTTTTTTTTTCATTTGGCCCTTTTAAGGAATCCCTTGTAACATTGTGTTTTACAAATGGTAACTATAAGTGTTGGCGCTGACAGTCAATACAGCCTAGAGCCATCTGAGAGAGGAACTGCTTAGATTAAATCAGCCTATGGGGTCTTTCTATGGGAATTTTTCTTGATTATTAATTGACATAGGAGTGACCAGCCTTCTGTGTGCAACACCATTCCTGGACTCTATATGGAAGTTAGTTAATTATAGACCTGCAAAGGAACCAACAAGTAGCATCCTTCCATGGTTCTTGCTTCAAATTTCGGGCTAGTTTTCAGCAATTATGATCTATAACCTACAAGCTACCAGAAATCCTCTTGCTTTCTAAGTTGCTTTTGGTCAAAGTACATTAAACAAAACTTAGAAAAGAAGAAAAGTGTTTTTCCCAGGATTCTACAAGCTGTCCCAGAAAATTAAACCTAAGAAGGAAATCACAAAAAGCCCAGTCTATGGGGAGTTGATCACTATAGGTGGCAACCCTCTGTGTGCATAGTAGTCCAAGTGAGGAAAGCTCTTGAGGAGTGAGCTCTATAGAGCTGACTTTACCTCTTCTAAGTCATGTCAGAACTGAGCTGATGTCTGGAACATAAAGTGGTACCCACTGGAGGACTGTTTATAATATGCTCATACAGCTCAAAACACTGTGTTAAGCATGAGAGTGAAAACTTACATTCTTTTACAGTTTGGATAGTCAACCACATCTCCACAATCCTGCAGTCTATTTTCTACTGCATTTCATATTTTGTGTTTATTTTTCATGGTTTTGCTACCCATGCAACTCCCCAACTCCAGCACAGTGCTGAATACTCCTAGGCACATGGAATCTGTGTTCTGTTCAGTCAGAGTGCCCTGGGTCACAAGTTCATAAATGCTCATAAACAGACAATATTTGTAATCACACGAGAACAGGGCTATATCATGACTGACTAAGGAAAATGTTCTGACTTGAGGCTCACAGGGACCTAAACCCAATTCCCCTGGGAACAATCATTCATAACTCACAAACTCATTGTTTTGGGAGATTTTATATAAATCAACTGTAGTGAATAATGAGATCAAACTACTCACTATTGCCTGGAGTACACTTTTCAATGTTTGTACTTTATTTTCTCTTAGAAGTATGTAAAGTGGGCAAATGAGACTGTCTGATTTTGTCCAGTTTAAGGGTTCCAGTGAAGTTAATGTTTCAGTGTGTCTGCTATGGTTGTTATTTCTCCCCAAAGCTTTTCCCTTTCTCTTCCACAAATGAGAACAGAAATGTGCTCTGTACCTAGCACTTGGTTGGAGCACTTAGTTGGAATATAAGTAGTGACTGTCAAGAAAAATTTCCAACTCTTCCTAATAACACCCAGAAGCCTTTCTTCTCCCCACCATGGTAAACACCCTGGAATTTTGTCCTAGAGCGATGACAAGATCAAGGGTAGCTGCCAGATAACCTATACTAAGCATGAAACATGTCTGAAAAGAAAATTGTATTCTTCTAAGCCACTGATGTTTAAAAAGCTGATTTGTTTATGTAAATTTGCCTCTTCTAGTTGATAGAGTGCACTATTTCAACACTTTAATGAAGATGATCATGCTGAAGGGAGATTCCAAAGGAAACAAAAAAAAGCTATAAAGAATCTTATATATATATATATATATACATACATATATATATATATATATATATATATATATATATATATATATATACCAATTCCCAGGAAGTATAATGGGAATAAGCCTTTTTTTTTTCATCTTATCCTGCATCAGGACAATATAGGAATCCTGCTAATGTTTCAGATTCTGGATTGACATCAGTAGCTGTGGATGGACATGTCTGCAATGGGCCATAGAACTCTTACATCCAACAGGACTTCATCCTTAATCTTAAAGCTGGTGACACATGGCCCAAATTTAAGAAGCATAGATTTGTTATTTTTTGGTCATTATGAATTACTTATAGTTTGGATACTGTATGAAATGTTACCTATCCTATTAAAAATCTGTACCTGCTGAGACACACCTCTTACGTGCATTATGATATATTTTCCACATTCTCTATAAAAATGAAATACATTTATGTGATTTCTGCCACTCTGTATTGGCAGTCCCTTTCATTTGTAAGTGAAGTGGAGACAGAATCACTGCTCAAGGAAGCAAGAGGCAGCAGATGCAGTTACAGGGCCTGCCTAGGTTATTAAACCCACTAAAGCAGAGATAAAGAATCCCCTTAACCAATTGAACTGGCAGTGGTTGAGCTGAAGATAATCGGATGGAATTGTACAATCTAGAATTGATACAGGAAGAGAAAGGCAATGATAAAAGGAGAGACAGAAATTAGGCAAAATAGAGGTTTCATGAAATACAGGACTGATTCTTTTTGTATTTTACCTTAGAAATATTTTAATTTCAAAAGTATAGTGTCTATAGCTCATACTTACTAAAATATGTAATTAGGTTCCCCAAGCCTCTTAAATCAGAGCATTGTACTCATGGAAACTGTGTGTCCACATGACACACACATACAAAACACACTGCAAAGGAAAGCTGTTTAGATAGTTTTAATTTTAGTTTTTTTTTTCTTTTACCATTTGTTTTATTGTGTCTGCAAGGATTTAGGTCTTCAGATTATCTTTAGAGAAAATGGTGATATATTCTTCATTCCTAGTTGTCCTTGCACAAATGTTCTATCTGCATAACCTTCCTTTACTATTGAGAATGTCTACCTTGACTTCCACATTCTAGTAACACTTCCCTATCATTCTTTCTGGCTGTAACAGTATCAAGCAGACAAGAACCTAGACTGTGAGGCAGATCAAGTTTGAGCTGGTTCAAAAACTTCAGTCTTAGAAATATCATCTATGAGAGTGAGTGTCTTGGCATGGTACTCCAAGTCAAGATGATATTCTTTTAACATAACTTGCCATCAGTGACTAGCCAAAGGTCTGCTCCCATTATCTGTAATTCCTGCTTCGTGAATCTCCTCTGCAATGGAAACAGGTACATGTTGGCTCACTTCTGTGGCTCTACAGTTAGGTCATGAGTTCACTAAGTCGGCACTCCTGTTGTATTCTGTTTTATCCTTGAAGTAACTAAAGTACATTAAAGCTCAAAATATAATTATTTAAAATTTAAATAATGGAGAAAATAAAAGGTTTTTTTTTTCATAAGAATATATGAAATGGTCTTTCTTTTTGCAGCTGAGTCCGAGGCTTGCCTCTAGTGTCCTCTGATGTGGTAAAACGAAGGTCTGGTTGAACCCAAATGAAACCAATGCAATTGCCAATGCTAACTCTCGTCAGCAGATCCAGAAGCTGATCAAGGATGGGCTTCTTATCTCGAAGCCTCTGACTGTCCATTCCCCAGCGCAATGCCAGAAAAACACTTTGGCTTAATGGAAAGGCAGGCATATGGACATAGGGAAGCGGAAGGGTACTGCCAACGCTCGAATGCCCGAGAAGGTGACCTGGATGAGAAGGATGCGGATCCTGTGCCGACTTCTCAGGAGATACTGCGAATCCAAGAAGATTGATCGCCAT
>PVIH01011416.1:0-69344 GCA_004025045.1 Sigmodon hispidus
TTGAAGATTAGATAGTTGAGGTTGTTATTACTTCACATTTCAGCAAAGACACTCAAGTGTTAGAACTCTATTGTTTAAGATAAACAGCCTTAAAGCAATCCCTGTGCATTTTCTCATATCAACATTTTAGATATTAAATTGTACTTTGTAGTTGTTGTTTGTTAGCAGTAGTTTGACCTCACTTATGTTAGTACCTTTTTCTTTCCCAGACATTGTCTTATGATGATCCCTATAGTATGTAGTTTTATACCTAGTTTAGAATCTTCCTATTTAGACAAAACGGGGAGATGTAGCGGGAAACCAGGAACTATATATGTGAACGATCCTGTCATAGGACTGGAGACGAGTGGGGCGTGGCTAACTGAAAAGGATTCTGGAAGTAGACCTTCGAGGGAGAGGACCAGGACAGGAAGTCATCACTCTCTCGCGAGAGTTCCCCGACCGGGTGCGCAGTCCGGCCCAGCTGCCCGGGAGTTTGGACATACAGCGTGGGAATGAAGAATCTTCCTTAGAAAGGCTCTGGCGTGCTGCAACCTCATCCTGTCATCTTCTCTTAAAACTGGCTCTGTTTTGTAAGCGAATTTCACAAAATAAACCCCGTTTAAAACATATCTCAGGGCGGGTTTTTACCTTGATAGGTCTAAGGTAGAGTTCTTGCCTCGTATGTGTGCAGAGGCCTCGTGATCTATCCCCAGCATTACATATACAAAACTGAATAATATAAAAAATGTTATACCTCTGGGGCTGTAGCTCCAAGGCCTTAACAAGTGTCTGTTTCTCATTGCTTTGACTTTCTGCTGTAATTTACTGAATATTAGGCACAAATATCCAGGTGCTTTCTATATAGTTCTAAACTTTCTCCTTTTTTTCTCATATTCTCAGATTTACTGGCATAGAGGTCGGTGATTGCTTGTGATTAAGACAAAGCACCAGTCTCATTGCTGAACAAGCAGCTCATTCTGTCCTGATGCTGTCTGACATCGTAGGCTTTGCTCTTCTCTGCAATTTCAGGCTGTTTGTTTTCTATACTCTGTTCCTGGTCTTAGCTGTCACACATTTTCTTTCTTTGATTTTATCTGTTGTTTTCCTGGGTTTTACAAGATACTCACTAATAATTTTCTTACCTTTTTGTTGATTGGGTGAAAGATGGCAGTAGGCATTTGGTTTTGTATTGAGGTGTCTAGCATCTGAAGCTCTGCTTTGTTTAGAGAATTTCTCACCTTGTGAGTCTCTCTCCTACTGGAAAAGCAAACAAGCCAGATGTTTGCTGTTTTCTTTTGTTAAAATCCTAATTCTAACTTGACAGTTATTCCTGTGTGATCAGATTTATCTCTCTGAGTGGGATTCTGGGTGTGCTCCTCAATGTAATCTTCAGCGTCTCATCTCTAACTACATGTTCCTTCTCTTACACACTTTTTTTACCCAAATTGTACTGAAATCTTGTTTATCTTTAAGATTTTTAATTTTTTTCTAGTAACTTATTCTTGTTTTCTCTATTTTTATTTATAGTATTTACAATGTTTCATTCATTTTATAGCTATTATCTCTTCATCCTTCCAAATGTTCTAAGGCACTTTTAAAAAATATATTTATTTTTAGTATGTGTGTGTGTTTTGGCTGCCTGTATATTTGTACACTACATGTGTGTACTGCCTATATGGAGACCAGAAGATGGTACTAGATCCTCTGTGGCTGAAGATAGATGTTTGGGAGCCTCCATGTGGGATCTGGTAATTGAATCTAGCTCCTTTGGAAGAGCAGCCAGTGCTCTTAAATACTGAACCATTTCTTCAGCCCCTCTCTATCAAGGAAAATTTACTAGCAAGGTATCAATCATATAGGGATTAATATTTTTTAAGGAATTATACAAACACTCACTGCTACAAAATGAACCTTAGGGAGTGAAATGTACCATGGTCCCCAGGATGCAGGAACAAAACAGCTGCTTTTTAAATATTAACATTATTATTTTTAATTATGTCCTTTTGTGTTGATAGTAACATGTGTGTTACTATCCTCAAGCCCAGAGGTACCAAATACTCCTGAAGCTGGAGTTACAGGTGGTTGTAAACTGCCCTGTATGGGTGTTGGGAACAGAACTTGAGTCTTCAAAAAAAGCAGTATGCACTCATAGCTATCCAGCTCCCTTAAATTATGTTTAAAAACATTTAAAATATATTTTATTTTATTATTTTATGCATGTGAGTGTTTTATTTATATGTACAACTGTGTACAATAATCATACCTTGTACCCAAGGAGGCCAGAAGAGAGCCTTGGATCCCTTGGAACTGGAATTACAGACAATTATGAGCTATCATGTGAGTGCTGGAAAAAGAGCCCCAACCTCTGAAAGAGCAACCGGTATTCTTAACCTGGTGAGCCATCTCTCTAGGCCCTACAAGAAGATTTTACAGGAGCTAAGGCTGAAACTAAACTGGTAGAGTACTTGTATACCATGAACAAAGCCCTACATTCCATCCAGGCACAGTGCTGCATGCCTGTAATAACAAAATCACAGGAAGTAGAGGCAGGAGGATCAGAAGTTTAAGGCACTCCTCAGCTATGTTTTAAGTTTGAGGAAAGCCTGGAGTAGGTGAGACTCTGTCATTCCTGCCATTTAATTTCACTTTAATAGCATCTTGTATTGAAAGTTTAGGTTTTATCTGTTGTCTTTATATATTCTTTTCTTCCCTACAATAGAAATTTATGCTCACATATTGATTTTAGCCTAGTGATAGATGAAGTAGTTTTTTGTTTTGGTCATTGTGACAATGAAACCTGTATCTAGTCTTCATCTGTTTCTGGGCCTCTCAAAATCTTGAAATCTCCAGAAAGTTAAGTGTCCTTGTATGCTAACAAGGTGATTTTTCCAACAGGCTAGGTTCTTCTAGATTGCTCCAGGGTTGGGAGTGATAACTAGGAAGAATGAGGCCTAATTAGAATTGAGATTTTCAACCAACCCCTTAGTCTTAAAGAAAAAGGCTAGTAAAAATGGTCATTAGTGACCAAAGATTTAATCAATCATGCCTATATATTGAAGTGTTAATTAAAAACTCAAAAATATAGTATGGGAAGTTCTAGGTAGCTAGACCCATGGAGTTTCCTGGGGAGCATGCTCAGAAAAGATATCATTGCTCTGTGCCTGATCTCACCTAACTAGTCTTGTAGCTTCTCATTCATATCATTGTATTCCTGGTAAACAGTAGTAAAGTGTTTCCTTGAGTCCTGTCAACTACTCTAGAAACTCACCATGTCAAGGAGAGGGGTATAAAAGTCTTGATTTACAGTCTGTTGGTTGCAATCAGTGGGTTGCAACCTGGAGCTCAAATATGACACCTGACTAGGGAATAGACCCTTGGAATTGAAACCTGGAGAAACCAGGGCCAGTTGTTTTTTGAAGGGACCAAGGCCAGTTTTTTTTTCTTTTCTTTTCTGGGGAACAGTTTGCTAAGACCTCTGATCCATATTAACCCAACATCCTATGTTGATTCATACATGGCTTTAACTAGACCCTCAAGAAGTACCTCCAGTCTGATAGCCAATCAGAATTTTACCCAGTCACAAGCAAGAACTGTTCTTGCTATCTTCAAATAGACCCCTAACATAACAAATAGACCCTTAACACCAAAACCACAGTTGTTGACCAGATGTCATAAGTCAATCATAAAATAACTCCTGTACCAATAAGGGTCTACTTCCAAAATCACTTCCAAATACACCTAACAACAGCTGGAATTCCCCTAAGCAAGCTTAAAAGACTGCCTTATTCTCCCCTAGGGTTAAAGCCATTTTGGGTGGAGCCTAGCATGTTAGTTTTTCTGTTTTGAGAATGAAACTGCTTTCTGCAATTGCATATTGGATGTCTTCTGGTAATTTGGAATGATCTAAGGACCCTACAAAATTAACCTGTGGCATCTGTCACAAGCCATCTGGAGGCAGTGTCAGAACTGATTGAAAGGACAGCTAACTAGTATGTACTGGAGAAATAATTGTGTGGTTTGTGGAAAAATACTCCCATGTATCTGGAGTCAGAAGTGTTGAGTGAAGACTCAGCAGGAATGGGCACTTGCCACCAAGCCTGACAACCTGAGTTCCATCCCTGAAACCCATGTGGTAGAAGGAGAGAACTTACTCATGCCAATTGTCTTCTGACTGCCAATGTGTGTCACAGAACACACATACAATAAGAGTAGTAGTAGTGATAGTAAAGAGGTATAAAGTACACACTTTCTAGGAGTCTAACCTCTAGAAAAAGAAGAGCTAGTTAGTATTTTCTGACCAGTTATTAATAGCAAACACACTATTAACTGCTTAAAAAAAAACTTTATTTATTTGCCTTAGTGTTTGCCTGGAACTGGGAACTAGAACTACAGACAGTTGTGAGCTGCCATGTGGGTGCTGGGAACTGAATTCAGGACTTCTGGAAAAATAGTCAGTGCTCTTAACCTCTGAGCCATCTCTCCAGCCCCTTGACAGCTTATTGTGAAAGACCCGTAGGGACCCCAGCCCCAATAACTGACACAGAGATCACTGGCTTCAAATAACAAGAGGTTTTTTAATATTCACACAGGCACCTGTGGGCGATCAGCAGCTTCAGTTAACTGAGCATGCCCACACAAAGAACAGTCTTTTTTTATATGGAAAAAGGGGGTCTCATTGGCTACTTTGATCTACATACAAAGTTCCACTAAAGGGTAATGCTGAAAATCATATACAAGGTTTAGCTATGGGGCAAGGTTGTAAAGGTTTTGATCCTGGATGTGCTGTGAACATCTGGTTTGTGTTAAGATTAGACACTCCCAGTCTCTTCACCCTCCCGTGGCCTTTCTTATCTTTTTAAAAAGACTCCTAACAGCCGGGTTCTTGACTTACTGAAGCTTGCCCGCAATATGACTTCCTGCTAATTGGCCAAATGTCCTTCAGCTGACAACTCATGGGTCTAATGAGGCTTGCCCTCATGTTGACCTCTTGCTAGCTGGCCTTGTGGAAAATTCGCGCTGTTTTGGGTTTGGTGTCTTTCAATTGAGCAAGACATTTCTTGTCCCCTTTGTACAGAGGAGGAAACTGAGGTTCTGAGTTCCCACAGATGATCAGGGTCAGAACAAGGCTCAAATGCACAGCTGACCCCAGAAAGTCTGGTATTAACTGTGTGTGCGTGTGTGTATGTGTGTGGTGTGTATGTGGTGTGGTGTATGTTTGTGTGGTGTGTGTCTGTGATGTGTGGGGTGTGTGTATGTGTGTGGTGTGTATGTGGTGTGGTGTGTGTTTGTGTGGTATGTGTATGTGGTGTGTGTGTATGTATGTGGTGTGTGTGTGTGTGTGTGTGATGTAGAGACTGTGGGGTTTGTGAACTGCAGGTAGGGAAACTTCAGTGGCTGCCAGAATAGCATTTTTGTTTGTTTGCTTGATTTTTTAAAATTGTTGTCGTTTGCTTATTTCTGAGAAATATTTGCCCTGGCCAGCAGGGTCTTCAGTGTGGACCTGAACCTGGGAATGAAACAAATGGAAGGCAAGAACACAAAGAATGGAAGGACAAGACAAAGATCTCTGATTAAGTACCTCTTAGCTTTATTATTTCAGCCAATATTTATATAGAATCTCGGCCATGGATGTAGCTGGGAGAAAAGGGGTGGGATATTTGGCAAATGGCTAGCTGTAGGAGCTAACTTATAAAATATGGCTAAGTTAGGCTTTGGCTCCCAACAAATGATCTTACTCTGTAGCAATCCTCCTGTCTCTGCTTCCTGAATGCTAATGTTATGTTTTAAGTTTTAATCACTGTATTTAATCATTTTATCTATAAAACAAAAATGCCCCTAACTTGAAAGTCCCATTTGCAAAGGACAGATAACATCCTGGAATGCTGAGGATTGTTCACATACGATAATAAGCCATATTTTTTTTTTTTATCAGTAAACAAGGTTTGTTGCCCCAACTGCACAGGATGTACTTGATCATACATAGATAGAAGATATGTAGACAGTAAGTATGTCAGGATGTGTGCTTGGACAAAAGCAGGAAGTATGTAAATTTTTCGGTTTTGCCTTTGCAAGCACCTGACTAACGTAATGGTGCCATTCTCTAGAAATCTGAGTATGAACCCAGCTAGTGTCCATTGTCCTGGCCAGTATGGAATAAAGCTTGCTTCAAATTTGGTTCGAAAATTGTGGTTTAAAAAAAGAAAAAAGAAAATTGTTGTAGTAGTGTTATTTTCAGCAGGAAGGATTAACACCAGGATGGGGTTATAGATATAGATACCCAGATCAAAATAGTTTGCTTTATCTTTTGTGTCTATTCTTCTCAAACCCTTTGAGATTTAATTTATTTTATGATGAGACTTTGACTTTTTTGTTTCAAAAGCATAACATTGGCCTAGGGAGAAGACCCAATAGCTAGTAAGTGCTCTGCTCTTCCAGACAACCCAGGTTCAGTTTTCAACACCTATATGGCAGCTCACAATCAATCACATGTTATTCTAGTTCTAGAGGTTCTGAAAACTTTCTTTGGGCTTCCACAGGCATCTAGCATGCATGTGGTACACAGCCATACATGTAGAGAAAAAAAGTCTATACAAGTAAAATTTTTGGAAAGAGTAATATTGAAAATGGCAGTGCACAGAATTTTTTTAACAATCAAATTTAAATTATAGTTGACTTCATTACCAGCCCAGAGAAAAACTGCAAAGCACAATGTGGAATAGTCATATGCCAGTAATTTATTGTCTCCTATTTCCACTTGTAGCTCATTTTAAACTTATAGTTGAAAAAAATGCTGCTCTAGATGCATTTTATCTCACCACTAAAGCACAAAGGCAAATGGATCTCTGTGAGATGGAGGAAAGTCTGATTTATATACTCAGATTCTTCTGAGAAAAAAAATTATGAAAGAGAGATAGAAGAAAAAAATTTCTCTTTGAGTTCCCCCCTCTTTTCATTGAGGGGGGATCTTATATTGCAGCCCAGGTTGACCCAAAACTTACTATATAGCCAGGGTTGGCCTCCTACTTGAAGAGAATCCTTTCGCCTCAGGCTTTCCAATAGCTGGGGATGAAAGTATAAGCCACCATGACCATGGCTGACTGAAGAATTATTTTAAATCACCAGGCCCAAATAGATGAATATTTTTTAGTTTTTTATCACATTTTATTTATTTCTTATTTAACCTGAGTGCCTGTGTGCAGGCTTGCATGTGCCATGGTCAGAGGACAATGTTTGCTTCAGTCAGCTCTCTCTTTCCACCATGTGAGCCCTGGGGTAGAACTCAGCTCAGGTTTGGTGGTAAATACTTTATTCAATGAGCTATCTTGTTGGCCCTGAAAGAATATTTTTAAGTCTGAAAATGTCTCTGACTTTAGCACCCTAAAAATTTTTCTTCTTTCTTTCATTACTTCTATTATTTTATGTCAGTAAAAATTTTGTTGCTAAAAATCATATGCAACATTTTTTCAACTACTTCAACTGTATTTCAACAGAACCCTAGCCTTCAGATAAAATAAAATTACATTGGCTTTTAATAAAACATACCAAGTAGGTACTATCTCAGGAATGTATAAATACTGTAATCTCATTTCCTCACCTCCTTAAAGGCATTCACAAGACGTCCTTGGTTAGGATTCCAACCAATAGTAGAGAGGGTGCCTAAACAGGACTTCTTTTACAATCAAATGTCTACCCTAAATGTTATTATAGAACCTTCATCCAGCAATGAATAGAGGTGGAAGCAGAGACTGAGCTCCTGGTCCTGCTAAAGAGAAAAACAGGATAATTTATATGAATATAGGGGTTATGAGGAGGAGTCCCACAGCAATGGCTGGCTGGAGCTCTGGGGAGCTCACTGGATCAAAAACAACCTCTGGGACCCTCAGGAAAACTAAACCCTCTAAAAGTGTGAATGGTGACTGTGATTATGAATTGGTATGGGCAGTATGTTCGACCTCATGGAATAGGATCAGACTATGTTCCTCTGAATGATCTGGCATCTTGGAGCCCATTCCCTACAGAGAAACACATAACACAGCCTTAATACTGGGATAAGGGACTTGGACCTACCTCAACTGGATATGCTAGACTGAACTGACCCACCTTGGGGCTCCTTAGCCCCCTTGGGGAAAGAATGAGTGGATGCAAGTGGGGGTAGGCTGAGGGAGGACAGGGAGAAACTGACAGGAGGGGAGGGCAAGCAGTGATATACATGGAGAAAAAAAACTTTATAAATTAATAAATAAAAAATGGAAAGGCAAAAAAGATGATACAAATATAATCTCAAAAAAGAAATATTTTTAAATTTGTATATGCCTCAAGCTTGATGTTAAACTATTTTGGAGGCTGAGAGATGGATCAGTAGTCAGGAGTTCTGACTGCTCTTGCAGAGGACTAGGGTTTGATTTCTAGCACCTATATGGTGTCTCACAATGCTCTGTAATTGTAGTTTCAGGGAAAGCAATGCCCTCTGCTGGCCTCCATTAAGATTACAAACATATGATGAACACACACACACACACACACACACACACACACACACACACACACTATATACACACAAACTGTATGACAGATTCTGCCCTTATTGGCAACTAAGAAAATAACAGGGACTGGAGAGATGGCTTGGCTATTAGAATGCACAGTGCTCTTGCACTGGACCAACTCCAGGAAACTGAGGTCTTGATTCTGAGGTAAGGTGTCAAGGCAGCATTTGCTGATACTGTGTGAGTGGTAGTATACCTCGTCCTAGTTTGTACACTAGTGTGCAATCCCAACGCTGTTGGGAAGTCCAACCATTAACCAGAATCACCTTGGATTTGTTATACCTTTAGTTCTGAGTTAATTTGTGGTGGTTATGAGTTTAGAGACTTTTTTCATTGCCAAAGATTTTTCCCCATCACATCCAGCTACTCCATGTGGTGTGCTGACACACTCTTTCATTAGTTGTGGTCTATGGAATCAATGCCTAAAGCTGAAATCCATGTCACAAAACACACAGAGTGTAAAACTGACTGTTGCAGTAGCACAGTGGTTCAATAAACTGACCATCACACTCCCCTATATTTATATTGTGGATGGAAACCAGCTTCTCTACTTTCCCAGTCAGTTGGGACATTATCAATAACTGGGGTCACAGAATCATTTAGGCCTGGAGGAGGATGGGGACCAAATTTCATCTTTAGATTTAATTAACTCATTCAGGAGTGTTGGAACCTGGGGTAATGTTTACATTAGCAAGACTTGGAAATCAGTTTAGGAAGTGATAGCACTCCCTATTATGATGATCACCAATGCGTCTGCTATGCACATTACAACTCTTGGTGGACTGATCTCTCCTTTCCAAGGGATGTCACTAATTCTTGGCTGCTTCTTTTGCTCTATGTCAGGAACCACACAAATCAGTTCCTCTTTTAGGTTTCCTAGTTACTACTTCTTTCTGTTGTTATGACAGCACTCTCCCTCTTCTCCATATCATCCAGTACTCATTATGGGTGAAAATCTAGGGAGAAAACATGAACAGAAATGATGCCCACTGCTTTGATAGTCACAGAAGCATGGGAATCTCATGAGAAGCACTCTTGCATTCTGAAAGGACTTTAGAACTTTGAATGTGTGTGTGTGGGGGAGGGGATAAATTTTTTTTTAAAGATTTATGTATTTATTATGTATACAATATTCTGCCTGTATGTGCCCCTGTAGGCCAGAAGATGGCACCAGATCTTATTCTAGATGATTGTGAGGCATCATGTGGTTGCTGGGAATTGAACTCAGGTCCTCTGGAAGAGCAGCCAGCACTCTTAACCTCTGAGCCATCTCTCCAGTTCCTGGGGATGAATTTCAATACTTTGATGTTAACAGTGCTGATGCTGCACAAGTTTTCATTAGAAAAACAAAAATTTCTTAGAGGTGGCACTTTCTGTATTTGGTTGAGATATATATATATATATATATATATATATATATATATATATATATATATATATATTTAACCTCCCCTCACCATGTATCCCATCCCAGAGCTCTTTACAGGCTGTTTGCATTTCCTTTGTAGTGAGAAATGTATGGTAATCTTGATTTGTGTGTGCATGTGTGTGCCTGTGTGTCTATACACTCAGGTCTGCTGTTTCCCTTCTTATTGATCTTCAGAGATTTGAGACTGAAACTCACTACTGAGACTTCCTGCCCCAGGACTTCCTATGTAAACAAAAACAGCTCATCCAGATCCAAGCAAAAATTGTAAATATCTCCTGTAGCCTATTCCAATCATTTTTGTCTGAAAGAACAGTTGGAATATTCCCATTAGCCACTGAGCCCCCTAATCTATGATTATTAAATTCTTATCACACAGGCTTTTGAACCAAGTTTAGCTGCACAAACAACCATCTCTTTCATCTACTTGTTTTGAAAGGAAAGGGACAGAAGTTATAGATTCCACAGTCAGAATGAGCCTCTTTTGATAGTGGAATGTTTTTAATTATTTAAATACTTTCACAGCAAGAGCTCACAGTGGGATGGTTTCTCAAAATATTAGTGAAGTCTCTCTGCAGGTAACCATGTAACTGTGTGAAAGCCATTGATTAAACAACCTGGCATGAAGGAAAATGTGTGTTCCCCACTTAGGAATGCCATACTGAATAATCAAAGCCCTTCATCAGCATCATTCGCTTTCATGTCTAAGAAACTGAAGTGTTCTTATATATCACTGAAATCCCACAATGCTTTCATGGTTGAGGTAAAAGGAAGAAACCTATGCTGGATTTTTATATTTTTAAAAGACAGTTAAAGAATAATACATTCTGCTTACAAGCAATTAGGAGTAGCCTCAAGATTCCATGGAAGTAGAATTCACCATTTCTCCTGTCCCTTGGGAAAATGTTTTCACATATAGACAGGCAATGGCTATCCAAGGACTCTTTTTGATGGCAGTTATTTAAACAAGCAAGCAAGCAAGCAAACAAACAAACAAATAAATAAGAAAACAGAGGCTTAAAATAAGATCAAAGTGGAGTTGGCTAAGCTCCCTGGGCATTCTTTTCAGTTTAGACACTGGATAAAAGCACACACAACTCTCTCTGTGTTTCTCCTTTTTGCCTGTCTTTTTTTTTTCTTCCTTCTTCCCTTCTCAACCATCATATTTAGCATCTACTATGTGCAAGGTTTATATTAAATACTTTGGGTAGTTTCTTCAGATCACAGTCTGTGGAAAGGATAAATAACTAAATTATTCAGTTATTTATTTACTGAGTCATTACCTATGAAGTGCTTGTGCCCTGCATTGTAACTACAACAAACCCTTAACTATCTAGGACCCTAAGTGCTTGCTGGTACTGTGGGTCCAAAAATAAAAAAAAAAGGTAATATTGTGTCCTCTGTTTCTTTACTTGCCAATGATTTAACATACATAATGATAATAAGTAAAAATATATTTAAATAATCTCTACCATCTTTGTTACTAAAGGCCTTATGAGCATTTCATTATATTTGATACTAATTTTTATCCTTTTGCTGTGATAAAATACTATAGCCACAAGCAATTTAGGTAGGAATGGTTTGTTTGTCTTGCAATTCAGACAGTCTGTTACTGTGGAGAAGTCAAGGCAGGAACTTAAAATAGCACATCTACAGTTGGGAGTAAAGAAAAAAAATAAATGCTTTGCTTGCTTTCATCTTATTTCTTCTTTCTTTTATTGTTTAGGACTTTCTGCCTAAGAGATGGTGCCACTCACAATGGGCTGGGTCTTTCTACATCAATTAGAAGACAATTTCTCTTCCCTACAGTTTATAGGCCAAGATGGTAGAGATGTTTCTTCAACTGAAGACCTCTTCTCAGATGAATATAGATTGTCAAACTGTCATTTATAACCAACCAGCATGGGCACTATAGATTATCAGCTAAATGAACAATTAGTAGAATCTTTTATATTAAAGAAAAGAAATTAAAAAAAAATAGTTTCCACAAGAATATTTAGAAATATTTATATTATTATGTAATTTTCTTTCCTGAAAGATACAGTATTAGAATGCCTGCCAATACATAAAAAAATTGGATTTTAACTCTTCTGAAGGCAGAATGTTAGTACATTTTGACACATTTGTCATAGTAGATGAAGAAAGCTGAGGAGAAGCTTAGGGGTAAATAGAATATAGAATACATGCTTACCATTCTCAAGGCCTCAAGTCTGCTTTTTTATTCAGTTTTTTTCCCCCTGAAACAGTTGTGAAAACCACTTTGTAGCCCAGGCAGAAATACAACTCACAGGAATCCAACTCCTGCCTTAGCTTCTCCAGTTTGGAGATCACAGGTGTAAACCACCATGCTCAGCCCCCCATCTCTTTCATCATTTTGTTTGCTTCTGTGGGGGTATATATCTTCCTGTTATGCTTGCCATTAAATCAAGTATATAAATAAACTGGTTAGAACCAAACTCAGCAAGTACTTATTAAACCAAGATTGAATTTATTTTGCTTCTCAATGCTTTCCCTTACCCACTGATCCTTCTCTTCTAAAACAAGACTTCAAAGTTCAATGAAGTATTTCATGTCTCAATAAAGTAAGAAGAAAGATTCTTAACAGCAATAACTATTAAAATTATTAAATGTTAATTACTATTAATTATTCAAATATTTCAAAAGGGCACAATAAAAATTTATAGCCATAAATGCTTATAGTGGTAAAGAATAAAAGGTTAAAATTTTGTGAATTAAAGGTATTGCTTAAAATGTAAAAAGTCATGGGGAGTGATATAAAGAAGAAAATAATAAAGACAGTAAAATTAACAAGGGAAAATGTGCTAATAAGGATGATCAACAAAATTGACTGTTTGACAAGGATATAATTACCAAATCTCTGGCAAGACTGATCAAGAAAAGAAGCTAAGGTATTCATTAACATCAGAGGAAATGATGAAACGTAGCATCCATTGCAGAGGGGCTGGGATATAGCTTGGTGAAGTACTTACTTAATATTCATGAAGTCCTAGGTTGATTCCAGTATCACATAAGCCAAGTGTGGAGGCACAGACCTGCAACACCAGCTCCAGGGAGGTGGAGGCAGGAAGATCAGAAGTTGAAAGTTATTCTTGGCCTGGTCTGGTGAGATATGCCTTTAAACCATATGAGAAGTAGATGTCTATGAGTTCAGGGCCAGTCTAGTCTCTTTTTGAGAGAGTCTTATCTCAAAAAGAAAGGTAGAAAAATAAAAAAAAAAATGATTTAATGGCACTATGTAAAATTTTATGACAACGAATTCTAATTCCTAAGTGAAACCTATAAATTTCCAAATGTAACTGATCAAAACTGGCTCAAAATGGAACAGAAAATCCTAACAGGTTAGCAAGGCATGGTGAGTCCATTATAATTCTAGCACTGAACAGGTTGAGGCAAGAAGACCGTCAAAAGCTCAAGGCCCACTTGATTACATGGTGAGTTCTAGAACCGCTTAGGCTGTAATGTGAGAAAAAAAAAGATAAAACAACAACAAAATCCCAACTCTTTTTATATAATTAAAGGAACTGAATCTTAAAAGATAACAAAACTTGAAATCATAAAAGTTAAATTCACAAAATAAATTGAAGTTATTCAAAGTATTTTCTCAAAATACAAAATCCATATTTTTACTCTAAAGAATACCAAACATTCAAAGATTACATAGCTCCAAATTTTATAACATTTTTGATTATATACAAAGAATACTTTTAAATTTATATTATAATACCTGCTCAATGTTAATACCAAAACTTGATCAGGACATTAGAAGAAAAATATAGGTGAACTGTTAATATAGGTATAAGAACCCTAAACAATGTATAACAAACTATTTCCAATAATGAACACAATCAAGTAAGATCTCTCTCTCTCAACCTCTCTCTCTCTCTCTCTCTCTCTCTCACACACACACACACACACACACACACACATACACACACACACACACACTCACACACAAACACACACACACATATGTGGTTTATATACATGTGTAAGCATTTGGAGGACCGAGGCTGATATTGGGTGTTTCCCTCATTCATTCTCTACCTTATTTTTTGTTGTTATTGCATTTTGTTTATTTGTTTTCTCTGTGTAGTCTTGGGGAACTAGCTCTGTAGACCAGTCTGGCCTCAAGCTCATAGAGATCCAACTGCCCCGTCTTTTAATCCTGATATTAAAGGTGTGTGCACAACCTCTTGGCTAATTTTTTTTATGTATTTGTATATATGAGAGAGGTATATGTGGGCCATGACACAATATGTTAATAGGACAACTTTCAGAAATTGATTCTTTCTTTCCACCAAGGAAGTGGCTCATGCCTGTAATTTCAGCACTGAGAAAGATTGAGGCAGGAACATTGCTTTAAGTTCAAGGCCAGTCTGAGCTACAATATGAGATTATGTCTTTAAAAAAAAACCAGCAACAAAAATCAGTGGATAAACATACTTGCTGCTAAACCTGAAGATCTCAATTCAAATTTCTGGAATCTATGTGGTAGAGAGAATCAACTCCCAAAAGTCATCCCCTGATTTCCACACATATACACAGCAAGCACACCTCCCTCCTTTCACTTACAGACAGAGCCAATGACTAGCACAAATTGCAGGACAATCATCTTGAGTAGAGAAAGACATAAAAAAAAAGAGAATTTAAACATAATGGTGAATGTTCTTTCTGGAACTCAATGGTGGTTTCTTAAGCATTTATTCTAATACTTTTTTAGTACTTTACCTCTACCAGAGCCATTCTTTAAAAAAAATTAAATTTGTACTTTTTTAATGTGATGGTGTTTTGTCTACGTGTATTTATATGGATAATATATATATATATATATATATATATATATACAGTGCCCAAAGAGGCCAGAAGAACACAACAGATCTCTGGGAACTGAAGTTTCAGATGTTTGTTAGATACCATGTGGATGCTTGGGAATTGAATCTTAGTCTTCTGAAAGAACAACCAGTGTTCTTGAAAGAAAGAAAGAAAGAGAGGAGAGAGAGAAAGGAAAGAAAGGAAAGAAGGAAAGAAAGAAAGAAAGAGAGAAGAGAAAAGGAACAGCATGACCCCATGGTGTCTGAGGCGAAATAGGAGTCAGGTGGCTTTAGACAGCAAGAATTACAGGTCCAAAGTGGAGTGGGAGGTGAGCAGGTTCCAGCCCCTGGGCCTCCTGGGGACCTCATCCCAAAGGCCAGAGACACAGTTGTGGATTTGACCTCACAAACAGGCCTGCACTAGACCAGGGCTAAGAGAAGCCTTCCCTAGAATCCCAGGGGTCACTTCATAGATGCTCGACTAAACCTCCAAGGCAGGCTGCATCATCACAGAGAGATGGACTTCTCTCTGAACAGCATGCCTGGGGCAGAGTGGGAATCTGGCAGCTTCAGACAGTGAGGATCCCGTGACCTGACCAGAGTAAGAAATTGTGCAGACTCTGTGTCCAGAGCAGACACAAGACACACAACCCTTGAAGTCACAACAAAGATTCCACTAAGACTTGATTAAGAGTGAACCAAGGAAGCAATGGGCAGAGGCCAGTGCAAGAATACATATAACAATGTAAAGAACAACAAGGCACCACCAGAAGAAGCTGATGGCTCTACAACACCAAGACCTGAACAGTGCAATGAAGAGAAAATAGAAGGAAACAACAACACAAACATCTTTATAAAGAGTATAGAAGCCTTAAAAGAGGATATGAAAAAGTCTCTTAAAGAAATAGAAGAAAAAACAAATGAAAAATTAGAAGAGATGAACAAATCCTTGAAAGAAAACCAAGAAAGAGAAATCCAACAAATGAAATAATCATTCCAGGAACTAAAAATTGAAATAGAAACAATAAAGAAGGCACAAAACAAAGCAAAGGATGAAATAGAGAATCTAAAGAAACTATCTGGAAATACAGATACAAGCATAAACAACAGAATCCAAGAGATGGAAGAGAATCTCTGGAGTGAAAGAATCAATAGTGGAAATAGATAAATCATTCAAAGAAAAACACTAAAACCAAAAAAGCCATAACACAAAATGTTCAGGAAATTTGGGACACTATGAAAAGACCAAACCTGAGAATAATAGGAATAGAAGAAGGAGAAGAATGTCAGCTCAAAGGCAGAGATAATGTATTCAATAAAATCACAGAAGAAAACTTTTCCAATCTGAAGAAGGAGATGCCTATAAAGATACAAGAAGCTTACAGAACACCAAATAAAATAGACCTCCAAAAGAATTCTGCTCATCATATAATAATTAAGCCATAAAACATACAGAACAAAGAAAAAATATTAAGAGCTGCAAAGGAAAAGGGCCAACTTATCTATAAAGGCAGACCCATCAGAATAACTATTCAATGGAAACAATGAAAGCAAAAAGGTCCTGGTCAGAAGTTATATAGACACTAAAAGAGTATGACTGCCAACTCAGACTACTATACCCAGCAAAACTATTAATCACCATAGGTGGAGTAAGCAAGATATTTCAAGATAAAGACAGGTTGAAACAATACCTATGTACAAATTCATTACTACAGAGAGCACTTGAGGGAAAACTCCAACCTAATGACCCTGGATACACCCATGAAACCACAAACAATTGATAATCTCACAGAAGAAAAACCCTAAGAAAGGAAATACACACAAACTATCACCAAAAATAACAAGAAGTAACAATCAGAAGTCATTAATATTCCTTAACGTCAATGGACTTAATGTACTTATAAAAAGACATACCCTAACATGATGGATATAGAAACAAAAGCCAACCCTCTGCTGCATACAAGAAGCACACCTCAACTCCTAAGACAAACACAGGCTTTGAGTAAAGGGTTGGGAAAAGACTTTTCTTTTCTTTTTTCTTCCTTTTTTCTTTGGTTTTTTTTTTTTTTTTTTTGTATACTTTTCAATCCAATGGTCTCAAGAAACAAGCTGGTGTTGCTATCCTAATATTAAACAAAGTAGATTTCAAACTGAAATCAATCAAAAGAGACCAGGATGGACATTACTTTTTTGTCTCACGAAAAATCAATCAAGATGAGATCTCAATCATGAACATTTATGCCCCTTATATAAGGGCACCTTCATATGTAAAAGAAATACTACTAAAGCTTAAACCCCACATCAAATGTCATACTTTAATAGTGGGAGACTTTAATATCCCACTTTCACCCTTGGATAAGCCAACCAGACAAAAAATCAAAAACAAAGAAATAAGGTGTCTAACAGATGTTATGATGCAATTGGCCTTAATAGATATTTACAGAAGCTTTCATCTGAACACAAAGGAATATACATATCTCTCAGTACCCCATGGAACTTCCTCTAAAATTGATCACATACTCTGTCATAAGGTAAATATCAATAGATACAAAAAATGGAAATAACCTCTTGTATCATATCAGACCATCATGGCCTAAAGTTATAATTCAACAACATAAAAAATCACAGAAAGCCTACAAACTCATGGAAACTGAACATCTATACATTGAATCACCTCTGGGTCAAAGAAGAAGTTAAAAAAGCAATAAAAAACTTACTAGAATTTAAATATCCTTCTGAGCAAGGTATCACAAACTCAGAAAGATAAGGAGGGGATGTACTCAGTCATTAGTAGACTCTAAACAAAAAACAAAAACAAAAACAAACAAACAAAAAACAGGAAAAAAACCAACAAACAAAAAAAGCATACCCAAGCTGCAAACCACAACCACTGAACAGCTTGGGATCAGAAACACCTTGGACTAACTCCTTGGATCCCACTCCCCTAGAGGAACACTTGACTCAGTCTTGATGTTGGGGAGAGAAAACTGGATTTGCCAGGAGTGGAGGCTGAACTAAGCAATATTGTGACTGTGGGACCTTGGAACCGTCTGCCCATGGGGGTGATGGGGAGATGTGGAGAAGAGAGAATGACCTGATGTGGTGGGAGGGGGAAGGGACCTTGAATAAGGATATACAAGGATAGAAAATGTGACTTCTTTATTCATAATAATAATAATAATAAAAGCTTAATTAAAAAGCCAAAACCTTCTAGAATTTAATGAAAATGAATCCACAACATACCCAAACTTAAGGGACACAATGAAAGCAGTGTTAAGAGGAAAATTCATACCACTAGATGCCTATATGAAAAACAAAGAGAAAACTCACACAAGAGACCTAACAACTCAGCTGAAGGCTTTAGAACAATTAGAAGCAAACTCACCCAGAAGGAGTAGATGGCAGGAAGTAATCAAACTTAGGGCTGAAATCAGTACAATGGAAACAAAGAGAACAATACAAAAAAAAAATCAATGAATCAAAGAGTTGGTTCTTTGAGAAAGTCAACAAGATAGACAAACCCTTATCCAAACTAAAAGACACACAGAGAGTATTAAAATTAACAGAATCAGAAATGAAAATGGAGACATAATGACAGACACCCAGGAAATCCAGAGAATTATCAGGTCATACTTTGAAAATCTTTGCTCGGGCTGGAGAGATGGCTCAGTGGTTAAGAGCACCGTCTGCTCTTCCAGAGGACCCGGGTTCGATTCCCAGCACCCACATGGCAGCTAACAACTGTCTGTAGCTCCAGTTCCAGGCAAACACCAAGGCAAATAAATAAATAAATAAATAAATAAATAAATAAATAAATAAAAGTGTTTTTTTAAAAAAAAAAAAAAAAAAAAAAGAAAATCTTTGCTCTACTCAAATGTAAAACCTAAAAGAAATGGACAGCTTTCTAGACAAGTACCAATTACCAAAATTAAATCAAGAACAGATTAAAGACCTGAACAGACCTATAACCCTTAAGGAAATTGAAGCTGTTATTAAAAGTCTCTCAAATAAAAAAAGCCCAGGGCCAGATGGTTTTATTGCAGAATTCTACCAGACATTAAAAAGGAACTAAAGTCAATACTCAACAAACTGTTCCATACAGTAACAACTGAAGGAACGCTACCAAACTTTTTATGAGGCCATAATCACCCTGATACCCAAGCCACTCAAAGATGCAACTAAGAAAGAGAATTACAGACCAATCTTCCTCATGAACATTGATGCAAAAATACTCAACAAAATTCTGGCAAACTGATTACAACAACACATAGAAAAGGTCATTCACCACAATCAAAAAGGCTTTATTCTAGAAATGTAGGCATGGTTCAACATTCGAAAAACTATATGTGTCATCTATTATATAAAGAAATTGAAGGAAAAAAATCACATGATCATCTCCTTAGATACTGAAAAAGCCTTTGATGAAGTCCAACACTGCTTTATGATAAAAGTCCTGGAGAGACAAGAATACAGGGAAAATTCCTAAGTATAATAAAGGCAATTTACAAGAAGCTGATGGCCAACATCAAACTAAATGGAGAGAAACTCAAAGCAATCCCACTAAAATCAGGAACTAGACAAGGCTGTCCCCTCTCCCCTTATCTATTCAATATGGTTCTCAAAGTTTTAGCCAAAGCAAAAAGAGAATGAAAGGAGATTAAGGGGATACAAATTGGAAAAGAAGAAGCGAAATTGTTGCTATTTGTAGATGACATGATTGTATACATAAGTGACCCACAGGGAACTTCTACAGCTGATAAACACCTTCAGCAATGTAGATACAAAATTAATTTTAAAAAAAATCAGTAGCCCTGCTATACACTAAAGACAAAAAGGCTGAAAAAAATAATGGGAACATCACCCTTTATAATAGCTGCAAACAACATTAAATACCTTGGTGTAACTATAACCAAAGAAGTAACATATCTGATAGGCTCAACATAGTAAAAATGGCAGTCTTACCAAAAGCAAGCTACAGATTCAATGCAATTCCCATCTAAATCTCAACACAAATTTTTACAGACTTTGAAAGAACAATATTCAATTTCATTTGGAATAACAGAAAAGCTAGGATTGCCAAAACAATTTTGTTCAACAAAAGAACCTCAGGAGATATCACCATCCTTGACTTCAAGTTATACTCCAGAGCTACAGAATTAAAAACAGCCTGGTACTGGCATAAAAACAGGCTTGTTGATCAATGGAATCCAATTGAAGACCCAGACATTAACCCACATACCTATGAACACCTGATTTTTGATGAAGAGTTCAAAAATATTCAATGGAAAAAGATAGTATCTTCAACAAATTGTTTTGGCATAACTGAATGAGAGTATGCAAAAAATGCAAATATATCCAAGCCTATTACCCTGCACAAAACTCAAATCCAAGTGGATCAAAGACTTGAACATAAAACCAGCTACACTGAAATTGATAGAAAAGAAAGTGGGAAATACCCTCCAACACATTGGCACAGATGACGACTTCCTAAATATAATACCAGTAGCACAGATACTAAGAACAACAATCAATAAGTGGGATCTTCTGAAACTGAGAAGTTTCTGTAAGGCCAAAAACACAGTCATTAAAACAAAAGGACACACTACAGAATGGAAAAGATTTTCACCAACTCTACAAGTGACAGAGGACTGATCTCTAAAATATATAGCAATCTCAAGAAACTAGAGCCCAAAACCTTGAATAACCCAATCAAAAAATGGGGTTCAGAACTAAAAAAAAGAATTCTCAGCAGAAGCATTACAAATAGCTGAAAGGCACTTGAAAACGTGCTCAACCTCATTAGCCATCAGAGAAATGCAAATCAAAACAACTTTGAGATACCACCTTATACCTATCAGAATGGCTAAGATTAAAAACACAGATGACAGCCTATGCTGGAGAGGATGTGGAGCAAGGGGAACACTCCTCCATTGTTGGTTGGAGTGTAAACTTGTTCAGCCACTCTGGAATGCAGTATGGCAGTTTCTCAGAAAACTAGGAATCAATCTCCCCAAGGATCCTGCAATACCACTTCTGGGTGTATACCCTAAAGACAAACAGTCGCATTCCAAACACATTAACTCAACTATGTTCATAGCAGCATTATTTGTAATAGCAAGAACCTGGAAACAACCTAGATGCAACTGAGAAATGGATTAACAAACTGTGGTACATCTACACAATGGAGTACTATTCAGCAGTAAGAAAAAAAATGATATCCTAAAGTTTGCAGGCACACTGACAGATTTGGGGAATATCCTCCTGAGGGAGGTATCACAAACCCAGAAAGATAAGCAGGGGATGTACTCACTCATTAGTGGACTCTAAACAAAGGCATTCTTTTTTCATTAAAAGATCGTAGGTGGATAAACACACACACACACACACACACACACACACACACATACACACACAAAACCAAACAAGTAAACAACAATAACAAAAAATCTTCTGGTTTGACTGTAGAAGGGTTGCTTAGCAGAAATTTGTTGTGGCCATAGTGTATCTGTGGTCATTAGCTGTGACCTACTGTGCTTTCTTCATCTGTAGCTGAGCCTTACCTGGCTTGAGGAACTTTAGATTTTATTTTTTATGTTTCACGTATTTTAGAGAATACATGTTCCTCCCTCCTCCCTTCTTCTTAGTCACTCCCAACTTCCTGCCACCTGACCCTAGTCCATTTCTCAGTGAGAGTAAGGACTCTCTGGTATAGACATTCTGGAATTGAGGCAGGACCAAGTTCTCCCAACCCCAGGTATAAGTTTTGATCACATTGCCGGAGGCCCCACAAACTGTCTATGCCACACAACTGTCATCCACATTTAAAGGGCCCAGTTTGGACCCATGCAGGTTCTTTAGCTGTCAGTACAGATTCAGTAAACTCTCACTAACTTGGGTTAGCTCTCTCTGTGGGTTTCATCATTATGAGCTTTACCTCTTTTTCATATAATATCTATACCCTCTTTTTTACTAGGCTGGGAGCTCAACCCAGTGCTTCATGATGGATCTCTGCATCGGCTCCCATCAGTAGGTGGATGAAGGTCCTATGATGACAATTAGGGTGGTCAACAATTTAATTACAGGGAAATGCCAATTCAGGCACCCGCTCTACTATTGCTTGTGGTCTTAGCAGTGGTCATGAGATCTAAACAAAGAAGTCCCAACAGAAGAATCTCAAGTGGCCAAAAGTCACTTAAATAATTGTTCAACATTCTTAGTCATCAGGGAAATGTAAATCAAAACATCTTACACCTGTTGGAATGGCTAAGATAAAAAACACTGATGAAGCTGGAGGGGATGTGGAGTAAGAGGGGACCACTCCTCCATTGCTGGTGGGAATATAAACTTGTGCAAGCCACTTTGGAAATCAGTATAGTGGTTTCTCAGAAAACTGGAAATCAATCTATTCCATGATCCAGCTCTTGGGCATATACCTAAAAGATGCACATTCACACCACAAGGACATTTGCTCAACTATGTTAATAGCAGTTTTATTTATAATAGCTATAACCTGAAAACATCATAGATGTCCCTTAATTGAAGAATGGATTAAAAAAAAAAGGTGGTACATTTACACAATGGAGTATTACTCAGCAGAGAAAAAAAGACATTCTGAAAATGAAACTAGAAAAAAAACCATCCTGAGGTAACACAGAATCAGAAAGACAAACACAGTGCAGTTACATACTTACTTATAAGTATATTTTAGACTTAAAGAAAAGTATAACCAGGTTACAATCAGCAACCCTTGTGCAGCTAGGTAACAAGGAGGACTCTAAGAGGGATATTCATGGATCCCCCTTGGAAGGGGAAGTAGATAAGATCTCCTGAGTAAATTGGGATCATAGTGGGGAGGAGAAGGTGAAGGGAAGTAGAAAAAGATCATGAGATGATGGGATGGTCAGGTTGGGGGAGGGACAAAAAGGGAGAACAATGAAATAGATATCTTTATAGAAGGAGCCATTTTGGGATTAGGGAAAAACCTGGTGCTAGGGAAATACCCAATAACCAGTGTTCTTAATTACTGAGCCATCTCTCTAGCTTCATCCTCTCTACTGCCAGACTGGATTACTATTGGACTTCCTCCAGAAATAAATTCTCTTGATTCCAAGACCAAGCAGAGGTTTTCCTTTGTTTCGTGGTACCATCTTACATGATAGTATTATCAGCAACCTGTATGATTTTTTCTATCCTGCTGAAATGTCCTGCTAAGCCCTGAAAACCCCTCTAGAGAAACCTAAAGATGGTTTTTCAGCTCTGCCTTAGGAACAGACTATCAGGCCAGACAATGAAGGAAACTGTTCTTGAGCCACAATTGTAGAACTTGTATTACGTTTTGTATTTTTATGATTGCTATTATACATCAAATCTCAAACTGTGTGGCATTGTTACTTAAAGAATTGAAGGGGCTGGGGCTGGAGAGATGGCTCAGCGGTTAAGAGCACCGTCTGCTCTTCCAGAGGACCCGGGTTCGATTCCCAGCACCCACATGGCAGCTAACAACTGTCTGTAGTTCCAGTTCCAGGCAAACACCAAGGCAAATAAATAAATAAATAAAGTTAAAAAAAAAAGAAGTTTAAAAAAAAAAAAAAGAATTGAAGGGTCATTGTGTATGTTGGTGCCTGACTATAAACCCAGTGCTTAGGAGGCAGAGAAAGGCAGATACAAGGTTGAAGTGAGCCTCTGTTACAAAGCAGAATCCTATCTCAAAAAAAAATCAAACTTTTATATAAACATATAAGTAGTATAAGACATTAGATGGAGGTGAGGGTTATTACATGCATGCATCATTTGATTTTATGTTATTACATGTTGCTACAATTTGGATGGACTTAACCTAGAGAAGTTTATGCAGAAATAAGAACTACAGTTAATATTTCTCTCACCAATGTATTTGTTCATAATTCATAGCAAGTGAACACTTAGAATATGCAAGCCAGTTCAACTCCCAAGTGACCCAGATATGTACAGAGGTAGAAGAGAGAAAGTTACCATTTACAAATACCTATTTAACATGAAACAAAAGGTATAGCTTTGTGTCCAAAGGTATTTGTTACCCAGCCTATGACCTGAATGATGGAAGTACAGAATTAACTCCCCAAAATTGTCCTCTGACCATTACACATACACCATGATTGCCTCCTCCTGCCTCCAACATACATACCTATACAACAAATAAATGTAGTGTAAAAAGAAAAAGATCTGTCTTGGCTGGAGAGAGGGCTCAACAATTAAGGGCAGGTACTGGTCTTGCAGATGACTTAAGTTCAGTCCCAGAATCCATGGCTCATAACCTATAACTCCAGTTCCAAGGAGAGTCAAAGCCTTTGACCTTGGTGAACAGTAGCACTCATGTGTGTTTATATATATATATATATATCTCACCACTCCTCTTCTGACACATAAATAAAGATAAAAATCTTTAAAAAGATGTTTGCTTCATTAAACATTACTCTATTACCAAAAAAGTTTTCAGGTGTGTGTGCCAATTACACCAGTAATTCTAGCACTCAGAGGCTGGTGCAGGAAGAATCATCTTGAGTTCAAGGCCAACCTGAGTTAAATAGTTCTAGGCCAACTTGAACTACAGTATGAAACTTTGTCTCAAAAATATAGGAAAAAATAAATATTATAATAAAAAAAGTTACAGTCTGGCTGATTGGATGCTTGTTCCAGTTTAGAGCTCTCACATTTATTTTTTCTAGGAAATGAAAGAAACTAGATAAAGCCAAATGTGTCAGTTTCAATGTCTGTCCCATCCATAATGTCGGTTTTTATTTATAATGGAGTGCTAGCTATATATTTTGTTAGTCATTGCTCTCACATATGACACTTGAAGACATGTGCAGTGTTTATGATCCTAGTTATTGTATGGAGGATAATCATTTTAATTTATGGAAGATTTCAATTGTCACTTTCCCCAAACAGCAATGGAATTTTTTAATAGCCTCAAAATAAATGCCTTCTTTTGGAGCAGGAAACATGACAGTGTATCAACCACAGATTTATCTTGAGATTATTTACTTACAGTTCAACAGTGTTGGCCCAAGAAGTGTCCTATCAGCAAAAGTTGCAGTGTTTGAAGTTGGTGGGAGAAGGAGAGGAAACAGCCAGGGTTCAGAATGCAAAGAATGTAGTTTTCTAAAGCCTCAGGATGATGAGAATTAAGACATTTGCTCTTTAAAACAGTCCTGGAATATTCTTTAACTATTTCTACACAATTAAAATTTAAGTTACTAATGGGGAGAGGGAATATATTTTTTTATCTCTTGGACTCAGAAATGAGTCCAGGATGCATTCCTTTCTCTTAAAACTGCTTCAAGTGTGAAAACCAAATAGAACAATTTCTATGTCTACATAGTTCACTTTCTCCTCCCGACTGAGCCCCGTATAGTTTATCTTTTAATAAAGATACCTAGGCACACATGTACTTTAAGCTGATTTCCATTTTATAGCCTTGTTTCTGAGAGCATCATCACTCACTGAACCATAACAGAAGTGAGCACCACAAAGTTTGGGTAAACACACATCCACAGGTCCTACTCAGCCTGCCCTGTTTTTTGTTTGCACAGTGCTTTCCGTTGGGTTTTTTAATTTGAATTTTCAATGTCTTTAAAAAGGTCACACACTCTCCAGGTCACTGCTAATCCCTAAAAATGTCCTTATCAGCAAACCACATGGCTCCTTCTGTGTTACCTGACTTCCCAGTGGACCTTTGACCTTTCAACCTCTGCTGAATGAAAATTCCCCCTTATTAAAAGCCTCAGTCAGGCTTCCAAGCTGAAGTCCCCAGGCTCTTGGGGATTGAAAGTGAAGGGCCATTGTAAAAAGAAACCCACCATCTGTCCCGTTAAATTGTAAACTCATTGTAAGAAGGGCCATTGTAAAAAGGAGCCCACCATCTGTCCTGTTAAATTGTAAACTCATTGAAGGAATGCCATGTCCTTTAGGATTAAAGGATTAAAGGAAGTCAACTCACCATGCTTGAGGAAGCACCAGATGGGCTCTCAGATAACCTGGAATTCGTTTACCCACCCGGATTTCGAGAAAGACCACAAAGAATACCTGGCCCGACAAGATGGCTGAGCCGTGATGACTCCACTTCCCCCCCCCCCCGTAGAACTACCCCTTAAAAGCTCTGCAAGCCTGGGGCTCAGGGTCACTAGTTTCTCCTTTTGCTGGTAACCCACGGGCCCGTGTTCATTAAAGCTTCTTTTTGCTACCCAATATCGGAGTGAAGCTCTCTGTTTTGGGGCACTGACTCTAACAAAAGTAAGCTCACAACAGCTCAATAAACACTCCCAAGGCCCCCCTCAACCCCAAAACCCAAACAAACAAATAAATGAAAATTCAACCTAGCCACTTTTGGGCCTTTCATTTCATTTTTGATCTTATCAGATCCCTGCATCTAGTGGGGCCTCCATAAACTGTAGATTTAGAGTTCATTTGTGTCTGTGCTGAGCTAGTAACAACATTGGTCTTGTCTTGTTTTCTTCAGCATTTTTCCACAAAAGCAATCTTAGTTTGGGCTGATCTGAGATTATGTTCAAAAACTGAAGAAGAGTTGGCAATAGTAGCTCAAGCCCTTAATTCCAACACTCAATAGGCAAATTAGGCATTGATGTAAAAAATACATCTCTTACCTCAAAGGAAATAAGAGAGTTTATTCTGGAACCAAGTTTGAATAACTATGGCCCAGGAAATGTGGAGCCAAGTCATCGCAAGCTCCAATGTGGAAGAATTTCATCGAGTTTTATAGTATCAGGGCAAGGAAAGTAATAAGACAAAGCATTTAAAATACACATACATACACACACACACACACACACACTCACCACATGCTCAGCCCAAATATCAGTTTTTTTAGAGTCTGAAGTTCCCCAACCTTCCTGTACATCCTGGAGTTTGTCCCATTCTTTATTTAGCTGGTAGGATACTACCCCATGTGGTGGGTTCAGGTGTTATTAAGAGAGACCTAGAGGGAGAGGTCTCTAAGACACTGGATGGGGTGTGGTCAGCCCTGTTAGTTTTTTTGCACATGTCACGTGAATGGAATCTCAACACCAGGAGTACCACACAAGAGTTTATAACAGCAGGGAGCAGAGATAGGGGCAGAAGGGAGCAGAGAGAGAAGAAGAGGGGTGGGAATTCGTGTGAGCCCTTTCTTTAAAAAGGGTGGGTAGGCCCATGTTTGCATCGCTACACCCAGGGGCATGATTGACACTGTTACATTCCAGGTGAATGCAAGCTTTGGAAATCCTTACATTTCACCCTTTGATATATATATATATATATATATATATATATATATATATATATATATATATATATATATAAAAATAAACTGGGTTTATGGTCGGGAATGGGTCATCGTGGTCTTAGCTGCTTCCTGCTGACACAAGGACGGAGAGGTCTTTAGCTCATCTTGCTGGCAGAATTGAAGGATTTGGATCATAGGGCTGTGAAGTTTGTTTCCTGGAGCTCGGAAAAAAAAGTATGGGTTAGTGATAGAGCTTTGGGAGTGACTAAGAGGAAAGAAGTTTGGAAGTAAACCTTGAGTTAGCTGGGTGTGTGAATGGTTCTTTTCTTTGGCTAAGGGATTCTATTGTCTGTAGTGATAGAGCTTTGGGGGTGACAGGCTAAGGGGAAAGGAGGGAAGAAAGAAACTTGGAAGTAAACCTTTAGTTAGCTGTGTTGTGTGAATGGTTCCTTTCTTCTGCTAAGGGATTCTATTGTCTGCTGCCTACATGTTAACATCTGTGGATCCTTGCTAGGTCTGGTAAAGAGAAAGAATTAAAGTGTTCTGTATTTTGCCTACCTGGACTCCTGCAGGGGGGTGGAGAATGGTCTTTGTTTTACCTGTAATGCATCCTCAGGGAGTGGCTGCTTCAACTGCAGAGCTGAACGACCTTTTGTTTACCTGGGTTTCCAAGCAGACTGCCTGAGGCCCTTTGTTTACTATCTTGGCTTCTGCTCTGGCTGGCTGCAAAGGAAGCTTGGAGCTGGTTTCTTTTCTTTTTTTTTTTTTTTTTTTTTAAGATTTTGGGTCTCTTGTCTGGTTATTTTGAGGAGGGGGGATAAAAGGTTTAAGATTAGACAAATGAATCCAATGTGGGAAGCCTTCAAGTTTAGCGGCTGTAGGAGTTGTCAGAATTACTCTATATGGTCTCATCCACTTTGGAGTGAGGGGAGGAGATTGGTGGCTTGGAGAGGAAAGTAAAACTTCATCTCCAATGTTAACTTGAGGTGGGCAGGATGAATCAGAGCACTGTTTGGGGAGGGAGTCATCTGCAAAATCCCATAAAAGCAATCGCAGGTGATGGAGGAGGGGAGGAAGCAGATTGTCAGGAAGGTATGGGGTTTTAGGAGACAGTCCAGGTGGTAAAACAGGTCTTCCATACAGAAGTTCAAAGGGTAAGATATCCAGAGGTTTTTTGGGGAAAGCTCTAAGTCTAAGCAGGGATAGAGGTAGCAACTTTATCCAGTCTAAATGGAGTTCTTGTGACATCTTAACAAGGATGTCTTTTAAGGAACAGTTAGTTTGTTCTACTTTGCCAGATGACTGAGGTCTATATGGAATATGGAATTGCCAGGGAATGTTGAGAGCCCTAGATAATCTTTGGGAAATTTGTGAGGTAAACTCAGGACCACTGTCAGATTGAAGAGAAGCAGGAATTCCAAACCTGGGAATTATTTCTCGAAGAAGAATGTCAGAAACTGTTTGAGCCTTTTTATTACATGTCCCGAATGCCTCCACCCAGCCAGAAAAGGTATCCACAAATACTAATAGATATTTGACCCATCAGACTGTAGGCATTTGGGAAAAGTCTAACTGCCAGCTAGTCCCCGGGATAGATCCCCTGGACTGGTGGGTAGGGAAGGGATTGCTACCGTATTTGGAATTAGGGTCAGTCTTTTGACAAATTGCACAAGAGGCAGTGATAGATTTTAAGAATTGTAGATCTTCAGAGGTGGGTTGGAGATGAATCTTAACACAGTGAGCTAAGGCCTGACTGTTAGGGTGGAAAAGCTAATGCAGATAGGACAGAATCTCCCTAGTACTAGGTGGCTGCATGGGTTGTAGTGTGGGTTGTAGTGCATACATTCCCCAGGGGTGAAGATGGTGAGTTGAGGTCAGTGCCCTGAAGAGCTGCTGCTCTGGCTACCTGATCTGCTCTGTTGTTTCCCTTAGAAACAGTGGAGCCGTCTGTCTGATGAGATCGGCAGTGGATAATGCCTATTGCTTCAGGGAGATTGGAAGCCTGTAACAATGCTATGATATGGCTGGAATTAATAATTGAACTTCCCTTTGTTGTGAGGAGCCCACGCCCCTTCCAGATAGCAGCATGGGAGAAGAGAATATGAAAAGCATATTTGGAGTCTGTATAAACATTTAGAGACTGTCCTTCTGCTAGCTGGAAGGCTCGTGTGAGTGTAATTAATTCAGCTTGTTGGTTTGTGGTCTGAGGAGGCAAAGCACCGGCTTCCACAGTGTCTGTGTCAGACACGATGGGATACCCTCCCTTTCGCACTCCCTTATGCAAAAATGAACTGCCATCTGTATACCAAGTATAAGTGGCCTGAGGCAATGCACCCTCCTGTATATGCAGAGGGTGAGGCAGTAGCTCTTCTAACATTTCAATGCAAGAATGGGAAAGGGTGTGTTCCTGGCTAGGGCAGGGGAGGAGATTGGCAAGATTTAGTAGTGGGCAAGCCTGAAAAGTGAGTGTGCGATCTTCCACTAAAGCCACTTGGAGGGAAAGGACCTGGGAAGGGGGTAAGGTTTGTAGACCCTTATAAGTAAGAAGGTGGGACAGGTTATGATGAGAGAAGACAGTCAGAGGTGACCCAAAGATAGCCATCCTTGGATGAGGAGCTCAGAAGCAGCTAGAGCACATATGCATGGAGCCCATCCCTGAGCAGTGAGATCTAATCTCTTCGATAGATAGGCTACCAGAGCAAAGGAAGGTCCTAGCTGGTGACCCAAAACACCAAGAGCAAAGCCTTACTTTTCTGTTACATACAGGGAGAACGGTCGAGTTAGGTCCGGTAGGTGGAGGTCTGGGGCCTGGAGCAGAGCCTGCTGGAGTCTTTGAAAGGGCTTTATGACAGGATGAAGAAGGGGTTCCCATGGAGATCCTAGTGCTGCCTCGTAAAGGGATGAGCTAGGAGGGAAAAGAATAGTATCCAGGACCTTAGGAAACCCGCTATTCCCAGAAATTATAGAATCTCTTCCTTTGTAGTAGGAGCTGTCAGGGACTGAATTAACTGCTTTCTATCTACAGTGGGTTGAGGTAATAGTCAGTCCTAGGTAGGTGACCTGGGGGGTAGACAACTGGACTTTGGAGGGTGAGACCCTATAACCCTTGCTAGACAAAAAGTTCAGGAGGGCATTAGTGTCAGTTTGGCCATCCTGCAATGAGGTACTGCAGACAAGAATATCATCTACATATTGTATAGTCTTTGATTTGAGGAGAGACAGACATTTCAGGTCTGAGGCTAGGGCCTGACCAAGCAGATGTGGGCTATCTCTAAACCCCTGTGGTAATACAGTCCAGGTGAGTTGTGTGGACAGATGGTTTTCATGGTCAGTCCATGTGAAAGCAAAAATATTCTGAGACTGGGTGCTAAGTGGTATAGAAAAGAAAGCATCTTTTAGGTCTAGGACAGAGAAGTGAGAAATTCCTGAAGGAATAGTGGACAGCAAAGTATAGGGGTTTACTACGACAGGGTGGGAGGGGATTACAGCCAAGTTAATGAGCCTGAGGTCCTGAACTAAGCGATAGGCACCGTTAGGCTTTTTGACTGCAAGGATGGGGGTGTTAAAAGGAGAAGAAGCAGGATGGAGTAACTGTTTTCTTAAGAGATCAGTAATAATAGGTTTAAGCCCTTGAAGACTTTTCAGTGACAATGGATATTGAGCCTGTGCTATGTACCTGGTAGATCCTGCAACTGGATCACTATTGGTGGGTGATGCTTAGCCACAGAAGGATTCTGAGTGTCCCACACTTGTGGGTCCACCTGTGAGGCTGGAAGGGGGTCAGGAGGGGTAGAACTTACAGGCTGATTGGATAGTAAAAGGAGCAGAGGAACAGTTGGAGGGGCTGGCGAGTCTGGGTTTAGCCAAATGTGATCACTAAATGAAATGAAAGCTCCCACTTTTGCTAAGAAATCTCTTCCCATGAAAGCTGTTGGACAACTTGGCATAACTAAAAATGACTGAGTAATAGGAATTCCTCTAAAAATACAATTAAGTGGCGGTGTCTGATAAAGTCACATGGATTTGCCTCCTACCCCGCCAATTGTAAGGCCTGAAAGAAGGAAACACCCCAATACTCCTGCAGAACTGAGAATGCAGCTCCAGTGTCCACCAGGAAAGAAATGGTCTGGCCAGAAACCTCAATATCCACCTGAGGCTCTCTCTGCTTGATAATGTTTGCCAGACCGAGAGGGCCTGGGCACCATCATTCATCCTCGGCCAGTCCCAGTACGTTATGCATCTCATCCAAGCTTGCTGGGTCCCCACCCTTTGATGTAGGGCAGCAGCTGTCTGGTCAGTGGTGTCTATAACACTTAGGACATGGCCTGGATGACCTCCGTGTATCTGGACATGAGCGACAATAATGGCCTATGTGGCCACAGCGGAAACAAGCACCGGAGTGCTTTTCCGAGTGCTTTTGTCTGCTCACCCTGGGAGGCAGTGGTGGAGGGGCTGTCCTGATTGCCTCCGACAGCAGGAGGTATTTCTCCTGCTGAACTCTCTCATCTCTCTGGTGGTGCACCTTGAATTCAAGCATCAAAATGTCTGCTTGTGGAGTTAATGGGCCCCTCTCAAGAGATCTAAGCTTGGCCTTTATGTCTGGGTAGCTTTGATTAAAGAAATGGGTCATAAGAAGCTGTCTTCCCTCAGTGCTGTCAGGATCTAAATTTGTGAACTGCAAGAGCGCATTTGTAAGGTGCTTTAGAAACTGGGATGGATTTTCCTGTTTATCTTGAATCACCTCCTGCAGTTTCTCAAAATTGACTGGCTTCAGGGCAGCCCTATGCAAACCTGCCAGCAAGCAGGTCACAAAATTGTCCCTGGCTACAATTCCCTTTTGTGTATTATAATTCCAATGTGGATCTACATCTGGAACTGCCTCAGCTCCTGGGGGGTGTGCTAAATTTGTTTGATAAACCTCATCTGCACGTATTCTGGCCTGTTCCCAAACTCTCCTGTGCTCCTCAGGTAAAAGGTTATTGGTTAAAATTGTATATACATCGTGAAAGATGAGGTCATAGGATTGGGTTATGTACTGAAATTCTTGTATAAAGGTAGTAGAATTCGAACTGTAAGAGCCTAACTTCTTTGCAACCTGGGAGAGTTCAGACAAAGGAAAGAGAGTATACACTTTAACTATCTCATCCATGCCCGTTACTTCCCGAAGAGGTAGAATTGGATCAGCATCCTTAGAGGCTCAAGAGCAGGTGATAGGAGGAGAGGAAGGGCAGTAGGAGTTCATTGAGGTCTAACGGGTGGAGGGTCATTTACAGGATCTAGTGGAAGATATCGCAGTACTAACCTACCAAGAAATATATGCTAACTAAGGTTTTTTTTTTTTAACTAATTTTTTTTTAAAACTTTATTTATTATTTATTTATTTGCCTTGGTGTTTGCCTGGAACTGGAACTACAGACAGTTGTTAGCTGCCATGTGGGTGCTGGGAATTGAACCTGGGTCCTCTGGAAGAGCAGACGGTGCTCTTAACCACTGAGCCATCTCTCCAGCCCCAACTAAGGTTTTTTTAATTTAAAAGTTACTTACATAACAGGGATTGTTTCAGGGGAGGAGGATAAAAGGTAGGAGAAGGAAAGAGAAGCAGAGAGCAGGACCGTGGAGAGCACGAATGATCCGTGGAGAGCACAAACAATCCGCACCGCAGTGAGCAGGAGCAGTCCCAACCGTGGAGAGCCAGAGTAATCCTAACTGCGCAGAGCAGGAGCGATCCGTGGAAAGCACAAACCATCCATGGAACAATCTGCGCTGCAGAGTGAGAGCAGTCCCAGCCGGATGGTCCTTCCTACCCCACGCCACTCATCCAGTGAAGTGTGCCCGCTTCCATCTTCCAGCGAGGTGCTCTTTTGTCATTTCCCCCCAGTCGACCGACTCCACCCGGCTCAGCACTCTGGTGCAGTTTTTTTTTTTTTTGCGTAGCTTCAGATTTCCCACTACAGGAAGATGAGAATCATCAGGGTCTGAGGAAGTGGCTAAAAGCAGGCGAGCAGGAGGACAAGAACTTAGGTGGGAAGGAAGAACTTAAGTAAGAGAAAGCTTGTATATAGGGGAACTCTTTCAATCTGTCAGTTTGCTGGCAATAATTAGATAATTCCCATAAAATATCAGGATCTAGGGTGCCATTAGGTAGCCACTTTAGATTATTGTCTAAGGGATATCCAAGCAGTTTCTTTGTACAATAACGGATCAGCTATCTAAATAGGGCATAAGGCTAAGAGGTCTCAATGCCTCTAGCACGTACCCTAAGGGTGAAGATGAAGGTATGGATTTTGCTGGTTTATTTCCCATGCCAAAACTTAAGGGGAATATGGAACCAGCAAGCGAGAGCCATCACCCCTGCAAACTGAGTCCACAAGGAAGCAGGCCCATAGCAGACTAGCTCATCAGCAGACACATGTAGGCCACTCGGACAGAGCCGCAACTCAACCACACATATCTCTAAAGCCCCGTCATGCAGAAGAGATCGCGCCAGGACATCACACACACACACACACACACACACACACACACACACACACACACAGCAAGATAAAGTGGACTTGTCGGTCCCCAAAATCACGTGCCTGCAACCTGTTCATGGCGTTGCTGGCAAAAAAAAAAAAAAAAAAAAAGCCCATGAAAGGTGCCAGTGTAATTCCAACAAGGGCAGGTTCCTGGACGAAACTGCAGTGCAGGGAAAAAAAATCCAGGAGTGTTTGCCAACAAAAAGGAACAAATCATGACCAAATGAAGATCGGGAAGCGTGATCCTCTGTGAAACTAGTTCATGTTTACGCTGACCAATGGGGAAACTCACCAATCAATGCTGGTGGTGTGTGAGTATGGTCCGCGACCAGGCAGATGGAAGGTGGTCTCTGGTGGAGGGTCGAAAAGGGGTCCCCAGCGCCTATGCCATGCTTAGAGCTGGGGGGAAGCTGCCGAGCATGGCATGTGAATGGAATCTCAACACTGGCAGTACCACACGAGAGTTTATTACAGCAGGGAGCAGAGACAGGGGCAGAAGGGAGCAGAGAGAGAAGAAGAGGGGCGGGGGCTTGTGTGAGCCCTTTCTTTAAAAAGGGTAGGTAGGCCCATGTTTACATCACCACACCCAGGGACATGATTGACACTGTTACATTCCAGGTGAATGCAAGCTTTGGAAATCCTTACAAGCCCCTTTTGAAGACCTGTTGTTCTCTGTCTGCCCTTCTGTTTGTTCCCCAAGTTCTCAGAGGGAGGATCACTGCCACCACTCCATGGGACATTTCAACCCTCCAGGAATTGCCCTAAGGTTCAATCTTGTATCAGTGAGTATTTCATATAAGCCCCTTAATAAATATTAATCCTTTTATAGAATCAATTGCCAGTGAATAATTCCTACAGTGTCTGGCATCCCAACATGGGTTTTTCAGACCTGGGAGCTAGGTAGGGCCAGAAACTCCTGCCACTGGCCTGTGCCTGCAGTTTCAGCTATTGGAGGCCTTGCCCCTGCCCACACCAGAGACCAAGAACCACTCACAAGGTCCCGAGTGGTTTTGGTCTTGGAACTTATTGGTTCCAAGACAGATTAGAATTCAATCTTCAGCTTTTAAAAGGAGGTATTTACTGTCCTGTGGAGCAGGCTTGGTGGGCATTGATGTGCTGTGTTTCTGCCACTGTTTCCCACTTGCCACAGTTTTCTCATGGCGTTCTTGCTGCTGAGCCACAAATTTTACCTGTTAGTGAAGGCAGGTAGCTGATATTAGTGTGTTGTTTAATGTCTATTTGTAGTAAATTATTCTGACTTTTATGGGAAATTGGTTTTTTGTAAGGTTATCTTGTATCAGTTAAACCTGAAAGTCTGAGTCAGTGCCCTAGTTGGAGTGACACCTCTGACATCTGCTGGCCAAACATTGCCATTACATCCAGCCTGAGATGAATAATTTTTCATATATACTATATAATTTTAATAACAGTTTCTTTGAAAATGGCATACAATACAACATACCAAGAACTTAGAATTTTTTTTACTGCTATAATGGAGGACTTATTGTATAATTATATTTTTGAGAGCTTCACACATTCTTGTTACTTCTTGGCTGAAGTCTACATTTTATATCTCAAAGAAAAGGTCTGATACCTATACTATATATGAGATGTTAATTGGCCTGATGAAAGACTTGAAGTTTAAGAATGAAAAATTGCTCTCTGAAATGCATATTGTGGAAAAACAGTGATAAATGTAAACAAATCACAAAAAGCAGTTTACAAATCAAAAAAATTTAGTAAGGTGGCTCAAAGCCTTTACAGTTCTGCCCAGAAGTCAGAATTATATGCTACTATTATGTTACTAATAGACTTTACAGAATCTCTAATATAGAAACTGAGTCTCAATATGCAGAAAGAGTTGTTTTATATATTGAAACTGTTGATTTCATTTCTGATAATACAGAACTAACCCCATTATTTATACAACTACAGGATATTATTAGAAATAGAATTCATCATATTCTATATATGTATATATATAATATCACATTTTATATCCCACACAGGTCTGCCAGGTCATCTAGCACAAGATAATGATGAAATTAATCAGTTATTAATAGGAAACATTCTTGAGTTCTCAAAATTTAATAAGAGACATCATGTTAATGGCAAAGAATTGAAAAAGAGTTTTCCCATTACTTGGCATTAGGACAAGGAAAATGTAAAGAAATGTCCTACTTGCTTCTTCTCTAACTAACCATCATTACCTGCAGGAAGCAATCCTAAAGGTATGTAAAGAAATTAGATTTGGCCCAACCTTCTCTGATTTCTGGTAGTGAGTGACTCTGGGAGGACCTGTGCCCCTTGGTCAGGAGCCCGAGTGCCCACTAGAGGGTACCTGGACAGTTTTTTGTTTCATTACATCTTTCAAGACAGGATGATTGTGTATCTTTGTATCACTGATGATGATTTTGAGTCTTCTTGAGCCTTCAGTTTTCTGAATGAAGTAAAGAAGAGGTTCCAGACTACTCATGGTTCAAGAGCACAGACTACACTTCCATATTTCATGAATAATGAGTTCTCTAGTGTTTTGGCTGCACAGCTGAAGCATCACTCAGAAAATAAAGGGCAACACAGAGTGATGGAGACACAAGCACAAGTGGATGAACTTAAAGGAATCATGGTCAGAAACAAAGATTTGGTTGCTCAATGTGGAGAAAGATTGGAATTACTAATAGATAAAACAAAAAACCTTGTGGATTCATCTGTAACTTTCAAAACTACCAGCAGAAATCTTGCTTGGGCCATGTGTATGAAGAATATCAAACTTACTATCATCATCATCATTGTATCATTGTGTCACCTCTCTGTGGAGGTTTATGTGAACAAGCTGTGTGAAGAAATAAGAAAGAAAAAGTTAACATTAACCAAGGATATGAGAGTGAAAGGAGATAAAGGCAATCCATGTGACTCAGGCTTTTCACTACTCTCAGAAAAGTTTCTTTAATCTTCTTTTCACATTTTCTTGTTTTAATAGTCTTATATGCTTCTAGATTTATCTTTGTATTATCATATAGTTTATTTTAATGAGCTTCACATTGAGCCATTATTTACAGGACTATCTTTGAAATAGCATTTATTTCCTTGGTTTGTTAAGTAGAACCTTCTACTTAGAAAGATATTTTTGTTTTTAACATACAAAGCTTTTGCCAAGGTGGACACCACAAATCTTATAACCTGTCTGCTAAAACTGTCTAAGAATTTTGTATGTTCACAGAAACTTATTGGAAGACAGATTATATTGCTAACAATATAATTTTAGTCTTTTTTGTTATGGGAGAATTTTAGGTGCTTCAAAATAATATAGATAATTTTGGCAATTGTAATAAATTGTTGGTGCTGCTTATATCCAGGAGCCCATACATGTAATGTATTTAGTGTTTTTATTTCAATAAGGTGGGAAACATTTTACTAGCCCTTTGGAAGCACAAGAATTATCCTTGTCCTCCCAGTATTTACTTTCTTAAAGTTCAGTGCATTATTTATTCATACTGCAGATAGTTTAGTATCTTCTGTTTCTCCATTATAAATTTGAAATGAGAAGAAGAATTAAGTAAGTTGAAAATTATGAGTTTTACATATTATTTTTCTTCTATGCATAACTGGAACAAACATTGTAATAAAATTCATAACAGAGGAAAGGGGAGCTAATACCTCTGACTCATCAAAGGAAAAGAAGGGAGCCACAGTAAAATGCAAGCATTTTAGCCTCACAAAATGCAGTCATATGTGTAGTATTTTTTGTTTTTTGTTTTTTTTCCCATTCTGGGAAAAGCCCAAACTAAATACAGTCAGACGTCAACTCCAGGATTTGGATTTAACTTCTATTGAATAATGGTTTGATCTTTATGATTTAACAAATTTTTTAGTCTGCCTAATTTTGAATAATTATAAAACATGAAAGAGAATAGACAGTATAATGACAGAAAAATAATACAAAACATCTTAACATTTATTATAGAATAAGAAAATCTGAATTTAATGTTGCTTCATCTACTCTGGCATCAGTCACTTAGTAGTTGGTATTTATCTGAAATTTTTACTGTAGGTTGCATTTATTTCTTCATAGGTCAAATTAAATAGAAGTGATATTACATTTTACTCTTTTCTCAATGAAACAAATTTGAACCCAGCAAACTGTTCATCCTAGTCATGTATGTGAAATATGTATGTATGTGCTATAGGCAGACTCTTGTTACATCTTCTACATTCATGCTGCCTGTTTATTTGATATACCTAATGCACATAAATGCTATTTGTTTATTTGATATAACTAGTGTACGTAGGAAATTTTTTGTGCAGACGTTTTTAAGAGAGCTAATTCATTGTAATTATATAATTATTTCCTATTACAAAATACATTCATTCTCCTAAAAATTGACATTCCCAAACTTATAGGCTTAAAATTTATCTCCTTTTCTTATACACACCTGAATAAAATTTATGTGCATGTTGTAGGAATTAATTACTTAGGTGTTCCATGCTTTATTTGTGAATAAGAATGCTTTTTACTGCATTTATCTCATTGTAAACAATACAGAAATTAAAGACATTAATAAAAGTTCAGAATAATTAAAAAAAAGAAATAAGATTTGGCAGATGGATGTGTTTCAGTTTGCAGAATTTGGAAAGATGAAAAATGTACATCATACAATTAACATTTACTCAGGAATGCTATGGGCAACTTCCATGAGCTCTGAAAGGACTAATTCTGTAATTACACATCTTTTGGAAGTTATGGCCATTATGGGAATAACTGTACAAATTAAAACTGACAATGCTCCAGCATATGTTTCCCAAAGGATGAAGCAGATTTTTGGGTATTATAATATAATTACAGGTGTTGAATTCCTGCCTGTTGAATGAGGTATTTAATTGATTTAATTTTGGTAAATGGTACCTGTCAAGAAAGCTGTCCATTTCTTCTAGGTTTTCCATTTTTGTGGAGTATAGATTTTCAAAGTATGCCCTGATAATTCTCTGGATTTCTTGGGGGTCTGTTGTTATGTTTCCCTTTTAATTTCTGATTTTCTTAATTTGGATACTCACTCTCTGCTTTTTGGTTAGTTTGTATAAGGGTTTATCTATTTTGTTGACTTTCTCAAAGAACCAGCTCTTTGATTCATTGATTCTTTGTATTATTTTTTTGTTTCAATTGTGTTGATTTCAGCTCTAAGTTTGATTATTTCCTCCTGTCTATGCCTTCTAGGTGAGTTTGCTTCTAATTGTTCCAGGGCTTTCAGCTGTGCTGATAGTTCTTTTGTGTGGGATTTTGCCCCGGCAAGCAGGGCCTTCAGTGTGGACCTGAACCTGGGAATGAAACAAATGGAAGGCAGGAACACAAAGAACGGAAGGACAAGACAAAGATCTCTGATCAAGTCCCTGTTGCTTTATTATTTCAGCTAATATTTATACAGAATCTCTGCCATGCAGGTAGCTGGGAGGAAAGGGGTGGGATATTCAAAAGAAGGTGACAAGCCTGTGAGGAGAAGTAACAGACAGAGTAGAATCAATATGGAAATCTATCTGTTGTCAGTTGAAGGCCTGGAGAATGTCACCTACTGATCTGAGAGGATCAAAGGAGAAAGCCTGGAGGATGTTACCTGTTGGTCTGAGGGGATCAAAGGAAACCACCTGGAGTCATGGTTTAGTTTAAAACAATAAGGGGTGTAGTCTTCTGGCAAATGACTATCTAAGGTATAGACTGCTGGCAAATGGCTAGCTGTAGGAGCTAACTTATAAAATATGGCTATTGGCTCCCAACAGGATTTCTCTTGTCTTTTTATGTAGGCAACTAGTGCTATGAATTTTCCTCTTAAGACTACTTTTATTGTATCACATAAGCTTGGGTATGTTGTGGATTCATTTTCGTTAAATTCTAGGAAATCTTTGATTTCTTTTTTAATTTCTTCCTTGACCCAGAGATGGTTCAGTTGAGTAATGTTTAGTTTCCATAAGTTGGTAGGGTTTCTGTGATTCTTGATGTTGTTAAACTTTAAACCATGGTGATCTGATATGGTACAAGAAGTTATACCCATTTTTTGTACCTATTGATATTTGCTTTATGACCTAGGACATGGTCAATTTTAGAGAAAGCTCCATGGGGTGCTGAGAAATATGTATATTCCTTTTTGTTTGGGTGAAGAGTTCGGTATATATCTACTAAGTCCATTTGAGTCATAACTTCTGCTAGATCCCTTATTTCTCTGTTGAGTTTCTGAATGGTTGACTATCCAAGGGTGAAAGTGGGGTACTAAAGTCTCCCACTATTATTGTGTCAGGTTTGATGTGAGGTTTAAGCTTTAGTAGTGTTTCTTTTACATATGTAGGTGTCCTTGTGTTAGGGGCATAGATATTCAGGATTGAAATTTTGTCTTGGTGGATTTTTCCTGAGATGAATAACTTGTGACCTTCTGGTCTTTTTATTGCTTTTAGTTTAAAGTTTATTTTGTTAGATATTAAATGGCTACACCAGCTTGTTTCTTAGGGCCATTTGATTGGAAAGTCTTTTCCCAATCTTTTACTCTGAGCCTGTGTCTGTCTTTAAAGTTGAGGTGTGTTTATTGTATGCAACAGAAGGATGGTTTCTGTTTTTGTATCTATCATGGTAGGGTGTGTCTTTTCATAGGTGAATTGAGTTCATTGTTATTAAGGGATATTAATGACCAATGATCAATATTTCCTGTTATTTTTGGTAGTAGCTTGTATTTCAGTTTTTTGGGGGAGGTTCTTCTGTGGACCTATCAGTTGTTTGTGGTTACATGGGTGATTCTGATTTTCTTAGGTTGGAGATTTCCCTCTAGGGCTTTTTGTAGGGCCAGATTTGTGGTTATGCACTGTTTAAATCTGGTTATGTCATGAAATATTTTGTTAGTCTGTCTATGTTGATTGATAAGTTTCACTGGGTATAGTAGTCTAGGTTTGTATTCATGCACTTTTAGTGTCTGTATAATGTTTGTCCATTCTTCTTGCTTTCATTGAATAATTTGGTGTTATTCTGATGGATCTGTCTTTATGGGTGATTTAGCCTTTTTCCTTTGCAGCTCTTAATGTTTTTCTTTGTTCTGTACGTTTAGTGGCTTGATTATTATATGAAAAGCAGACCTTTTATGTGGGTCTAGTCTATATGGTGTTCTGTAGGCTTCCTGTATCTTTATAGGCATTTCCTTCTTTAGGTTGGGGAAGTTTTCTTCTATGATTTTGTTGAATATATTTTCTGTGCCTTTGAACTGGTATTCTTCTCCTTATTCAATTCCAATTATTCTCAGGTTTGGCCTTTTCATGGTGTCCCACATTTCCTGGACATTTTGTGTTATTACTTTTTTGGTTTTAGTGTTTTCTTTCACTGATGTATCTATTGCTACTATTGAGTCTTCCACCTCAGAGATTCTCTCTTCTATCTCTTAGATTCTGTTGGTTATGCTTGAATCTGTGGTTCTGGGTTCTTTTTTTTTCAGATTTTGTAAATTTTGCTTTGTCTTGGTTTGTGCCTTCTTTATTGCTTCTCTTTCAGTTTTTAATTCCTGGTAAATTTCTTTCACTTGTTTTTTTCTTTTTCTTGGTTTTCTTCATTTTCTTTCAGGGCGTTGTTCATCTCTTCTAATTTTCTGTTTGTATTTTCTTCTATTTCTTTAAGGGAGCTTTTAAAAAAATATCCTCTTTTAAGGCTTTTATTAGTTTTTTTAACGCTGTTTTTGAGATCATTTCTTTCTTTTCCCTCTTCATTGTTATATTCAGGTCTTGAAGTTATAGAACTACTTGCTTCTTCTGGTGGTATCTTGTTGGCCTTTTTATTGTTGTTTGTGTTCTTGCACTACCATCTGCCCATTGTTTCCTCAATTCACTCTTGGTTAGTTCTTGGTTGGCTCTTAATGGGTTGTTTGTCTGAGGGCTCTTAATCAGCTATGTGTTCAGAAGGTCAGCTGTTCTCATGAGGTCACAGTGTTATGATGCTAGTCATCACCTCTTGACTTCTCACCTCTCAGCTGTGCACCCAGGGACTTGGCTATTCCCCTGCTGCTATTATGCCAGCCAGGTTCTGGGTGGACTGTGTTCTGCGATAAAGCTGAGTAGCCATCACAGGGCCTGGGTTCAGGTGGTGGAAGTCCTATTTTAAATTTTTTAACTGTGGATTTTTATTCATGTAGTGCAGCTGATAGTCAGTGGAGGCCCAGCAATGTGACCTTACCTTAGGTCAAATGGAAAAACCTGGCAGATGGCACTTGGCATGGACCAGACCCAGTTCTGGTGAGGAGGAGAGCATCTGTTTGTGTTTTTCCATAGGATGCAGACAACCCTATTTGGGTGCCTGAGAGGTTAGTCTTACTGTGGACACTTCTGGGCAGCAGTCTCCTGGGATGGAGTCAAGAGATTTGGTGGACGGTGGTAAAGAATCCCCCACTGCTGATGCCAGTAGGGCTGGATAACTCTGTCTAGTCCCATCTTCTGTCCATTAACTTATTTCATGGGTAAACCTGCTATTCCAACTGATTTGTCTGAGGCCTATATTTCTATGTGTGGAATCTTACTGGAATTCCTATGTTTTTGAAATTAAGAGTGGATGCATTGCCCCAATCAATGCATCTATTGCTGAATTTTCTGCCAATGCCACAAATGCTTTGGTGGCAGGCCGTTGTGAGGTATGGATGCCCTCAATGTTAACTCTAGTACAAGGGCCTATTCTTGGCTCCCCCAATCAGCCAATGCTGGCTGATTAGTATGAGCTTTGAGTGGAGTTTGCCTAGATTGTGAGCTAACTGTTCTGAGCAGTTCCCTGGATGCTTACATCATCCATAAGTACCTCTGTTGGGGTCCTTGGCCTCTATTGCAGTTTTAATGGAACTGCCAGATTGGAATTATATCAACCTAAGGGGGATTTGGGGATTTTTGCAGCTTCTGCTGCAGACTTTACCCTGAGTCATACTGCTAAGGTGACAAGCACAGTGGATACCCTCCCTGGGCAGGTTGGAAATACCCTGATCACTTAGAATGAAATTAATACTTATGTTTATAAGGGAATACTACAGTTTAATTTGCAATTGGCTATAGTTCAGGATAAATTGGATTGCTTGTATTTTTTACTTTACCCAAAGATTGGCTTATGGCTAAAGGCCTTCAGTTTATAGGAAGACTTTAAGGACTGGGCTGGCACCTTTCTTTGTGGGTGCTTCTCTGCACAGGAAGCACTGCCCTGATGCTGTACCTAAGTGCTAGTGTAAAATCCAGGCTCAGGTCAATTTTGCCACATGACGAGTGTTATTTTTTCTGGATCAAGAGAAGTATGATGTTCATATGTGGATAAGCAATGCAATAGTGGCTAGTGATCCAATGATGGGTAAGGATTTGAGGGATAGCCTCAACCTAAAACAGTATTTGTGTTTGTGACCTGGGCACTAGTCTGTGATGGGTAAGAGGTTGTCTGATGTCTGGGCTGCTGAAGACAGGCCTAGTTATTTTATTATTGATAGGGGGGACATATAGGTCCCTGCTCTGACCTTTACCTGCACTCTGACCCTTGAAGGACACAGCCTGTGGATTGTTAACTCCATGCCTTGTCCAGTTTGTTCCTGCCTTTCTGCATGTGGGAGTTTAGATGAGACAGTTTTAGTTGTTTACCTGGTAAGTAATTTTCTAGCTGCCTGGGAAATTTTCCAAGTGCAATGCCCGTGAAAGCCCCAGGTATATAAGACTGAGATTAACCTTTAATAAATGAAATTATGCTTGGACAAATGACTCAAGTGTCTGTGTCTTTTTTAATCCACAGGCCCAAGCCTGAGTTGCTGACCCAAGTAGCGGTAGCCTGCTACAGACAGGATCCAAGGATCTAGTCTGGGCTTCAGTACCAGGGAAGGTCAGAAATGAGTGTCAGGCAAGAAGAAACAGCTGTGACCAGTGAAGACTGTGGCTGGGGGTGGCCATCCACAAGACTAGAGTTCTACCAGAAAGCTGGATGATCAACAGTCTTTTTTGGAGACAGTAGTTTAGATTTATGCTGACTAGAAAGGAAAATATAAGCCAGTGGTGTTTGAAAAAGCTGTGGTGACAGGGCAGATGGAAGGTGACTTTGTAGTGAGCCTCAAATCAGGATCTCTTAGCTTATGTGCACCTAAGCCTAGGAGAGAGCCTATCTGAGTCATGGCACCAAAATGTTGATTTCATGTGTGAGATCAGACACACATACACACTACCAGGGCCATGGGAGAGTTTAGTCAGGAGAGTTGTCAGGCGAGTATAGTGGCCAAGAAGCAGAAAAGAGAGAGAGAGACTTCCATGTGGTGGGCCTCTTTTAAGAGAATGGGTGGGCATGGATTTATGTAGCCATGCTTAGGGGTGTGCCCTTCATATACAGTGCATTCTGTCATGTTGGCTTTACCATGTGGCTGCTACATGCCAGGAATTCTTATCTCATCCAGCATTATGCCATGTTGGGTTCACTATGTGGTATGCCAGGAATCATTACAACAGGTATACCATACAATCCTATAGGACAAGAAGTTGTGGAAAGATGTTATTGTACCTTAAAAGAGATGCTTCAAAAATAGAAAGGAGAAATGAAAAACCCGGGGAGAAGTTGCATAATGTCTTACTATCCTTGAATTTTCTTAATGCTGTTAGGAAAGGAACAATGGCTGTGGAGAGATACTGGATAATAGAAAAAACTTCTGAGATAAACCAATCTGTCTACTTCAAAAATGTGCTGACATCAGAATGGAAGCCAGGATATGTACTCTGTTGGGGAAGGGGTTTTGCTTTTGTTTCATAGGAAAAGAAAAACTGTGGGTGACAATGAAATTAATAAAGATCTGATTCAAAAAGGAGACAACTCTTGAAGAGGAGAATTAATGGCTCATCCATCAATATGACAATTGGATACATGGTAAAGAAAACTCACTTAACAAGGTTGGGTCAGTATTTCATTTTTTGTCTTTACAGAGAGATAGACATGAGCATCTTCAAGAAATAAAAAGGATGCTGGATGCCTAGATGCCTAAGGCTGAAAGGACGTCAATTATAAAAAAATTACAAGCTAAGGAACATAAGGCCTATTTGTTATGCAATACAGGGTAAATTCTCAATTCTCACTGCTTAACACGTATATCTCTTTAAAAAATGTGGCCATGATTTAATTATAAATCAAGGTGGCTTTAGGCTTTAGGCTTTCTCCTTCTCCAAACCCAAGCATGTTTGTAAATGAAAATTTAAGAGATTCTGTTTCATATCAGAAAAGACACCTGGTGTGGGACAGAAGATAGCCAAGATAAATGGAGACTGTTGTTGTTTTTTGCACATAAATGGAATCTCAACATCGAGAATACCACACTGGAGTTTATTAGCAGGACAGCAGACAGAGATGTGGGGGAGCGAAAGAGGAAAAGAAAAGGGGTCTTGTGTGAGCACTTTCTTTAAGAAGGTGGGTGGGCCCATGTTTGTATAGCTACACCTGGGGCGTAGCAGCAGCTCTGCTCCGTCTCAGGTGAATAATAGCCTTGGGAATGCTTACAACTATTGTCACTGTAATTTCAATTCTAATCTTGTCTCTTTATTTATTCTTTCTTGACCTATTAAAACCTCCTTTGAATACAATTTTCTCCTGAAAACATAAACTTTCCATTTGATATTAGCAATGTTTAAGTTTTCCACTGTAAACAACAAATTCTCCTACCAGCAATTTCCAAAGCATCTAGAAAAAGAGAAGATAGGGTCCCACCACAAAGGTTATACCTGGACATTTAAAAACAAACAAACTGGTGTACACCACTTGATGACTGCTTTTGAAATACAGACTATTCAGGACAGTTTCAAGATAGCTTTTTGTGATTATCTATCATATCAGATTTCTTTCTTTCTTTTTTTTTTTTAAGAACATGGTGGGATTTTATTTTTATTTTCAGGATCCCGAAAGAAGCAAGTCCTGGCTTCAGTCTTGGAATAAAGTTGGCACCAGCAGAAGGTTATTCATTGTCTCAATAGATATATTTTAAAGTCTGTGCATATAGCTCAGTGCCTTAGAGTCAGAACTGTGCTTCTGATGCAAAGGCTCTGGAACTCTTTGTATTAAGCACATTCACACCTTTCATATATTTGGAGCTCATTCATTTTATGCTAATGAGCTTAGGAATTTAGTGTCTTACTGAAAATATGCCTGTTTCGCACAAGGTTACTTCTAAGAAGAAAAGTTTTAGAATGAAATGATTAGATAAATATTTGTAAGATTAAAGTGATCCTCGTGGACTCTATTGCTTAATTAAGAATAAAGTAGGTTTCCTAGCTACCACTGTGAAGATTTTTCCTAAATAGATCCCATTTTAAAAGTATTATTTTTATACACACTAGTTTATTACCCATAAGTTTTTAAAATTGTCATTTTTATACATTATGTTTATAATATTTGTCATTTTAGTGTTGATTTCTTATGAATTAACTTCTCAGGGCTATAGCATTTTGTAAAATGTACACAGAGAAAAGCAAGAATTTTGGCTTATTATGTCAAGGCGAATAAATAAATTTTACTCTATTTCTCAAAAAAGGGTCATTAGATTCTACATCTATCAAATGAGAGTTCACTAACACTGTAGTTTATATTAGTGATACAAAGACATTGAAATGTTACTTCTTCACTGCTAATACTATAGTAATATATCATAGTATTAAAATATAATAATATAATACAATATACAGTATTATAACAGTGGAATACTGAACAACATTACAGTTTTATTGTACATTCTGCTAACATTTATTAATCTTTTTATTTATTATTATTATTATTAACAAAGAAGTCACACTTTCTATCCTTGTATATCCTTATTCAAGGTCCCTTCCCCCTCCCACCACATCAGGTCATTCTTTCTTCTCCACAACTCCCCATCCCCTCCCTGGGCAGGCGGCAGGCAGTCCCATGGTCCCACTGACCCAATATTGCTTAGTTCAGTCTCCAATACTGGCAGAACCAGTTTTCTCCCTTTCTCTCAAGAGTGAGTCAGGTGTTCCTCTAGGGGGAATGGGATCCAAGGTGTCAGTCCAGGGTCTTTCTGATCCCAAGCTGTTCAGTTGTTGTGGTTTGCAGCTTGGGCATGCTTTGCTTTTTTCTTTTTTGTTTGTTTGTTGGTTTGTTTAGAGTCCACTAATGAGCGAGTATATCCCCTGCTTATCTTTCTGAGTTTGTGATACCTCGCTCAGGAGGATATTCTCCAAATATATCCATTTGCCTGCAAATTTTAGGATATCATTTTTTCTTACTGCTTAGTAGTACTCCATTGTGTAGATGTACCACAGTTTGTTAATCCATTCTTCAGTTGAGGGACATTTAGGTTGTTTCCAGGTTGTTGCTAGTACAAATAATGCTGCTATGAACATAGTTGAGCTAATGCCTTTGGAGTGTGACTGTGCCTCTTTAGGGTATACACCCAGAAGTGGTATTGCTGGGTCCTTGGGGAGATTGATTCTCAATTTTTTGAGAAACTGCCATACTGCATTCCAAAGTGGCTGAACAAGCTTACACTCCCACCAACAATGGAGGAGTGTTCCCCTTGTTCCACATCCTCTCCAGCATAGGCTGTCCTCTGTGTCTTTTATCTTAGCCAATCTAACAGGTGTCAGGTGGTATCTCAAAGTTGTTTTGATTTGCATTTCTCTGATGGCTAAAGATGATGAGCACTTTTTCAGGTGCCTTTCAGCCATTCATAATTCTTCTGCTGAAAATTCCCTTTTTAGATCTGAACCCCATTTTTTGATTGGATTATTCAAGGTTTTAGGGTCTAGATTCTTGAGTTCTTTATATATCTTAGAGATCAGTCCTCCATCACTTGTAGGGTTGGTGAAAATCTTTTCCCATTCTGTAGGCTGTCATTTTGTCCTATTGATAGTGTCCTTGGCTTTACAGAAGCTTCTTAGCTTCAGGAGATCCCCACTTATTGATTGTTGGTCTTAGTGTCTGTGCCACTGGTGTTATATTTAGGAAGTGGTCGCCTGTGCCAATTCGTAGAAGTGTATTTCCCACTTTCTTTTCTATCAAGTTTAAAGTGGCTGGGTTTATGTTGAAGTCTTTGATCCACTTGGATTTGAGTTTTGTGCAGGGTGACATCCAGATGGCCTTACCCACTACTTTGAGACAGGTTATAGATATTTATTGTCAGTCCATTGGGACCTAACCACTTGTCTTAGTTTTTACAGGACCCCATGGAGATACCATCACCCACAAGTCAACAGGAAGCAACCCTATGAAAAACTATGCTCCTTTCCTGATAAGTTTTATCTTCTAAAAGTTATGAATAATTATCATTTTGCTAGAGTGGTTATAAGTTATAAGTTTGGTTGAGGGTGGAATAAATATATAGACTCAGGAATTTATTTTAAAGAAGAGAAAAGAGAGTAGATAGAACAGATATAGGTAGATTATTGTATCTATTTGTAAACAATTATTAGCCAAATATAAGCCATAGACAATTTGCACTGGTATAGATTCTTGCATACAAATCTCAAATTATTTTATATGTTTGCATGAGATAATTTGTATATTGATGCAAGCTCAAATGTGAATCATTTTATATGTCTGATTAAGATAATTTGTATGTTGATTCAAATGCAAATGTGAAATTATTGTATATATCTAAGGTAATTTGTATATTGATACAAAATTAAATCTGTAATTGCCATATTTTGCATGTGCTTTTGCCTCTGTTTAAAACATTTTGTACATTAATCAGATTAATCATAATGTCCTTTCCACTATGCAATTTCTACCTTTGTTTAATTATACTAGTCATAATTTCTGTTTAAGATGTTTTGTATACCTCCATTTAGATATTTTGTATAATGATATATATTTAGGATACTGTTGTCATTTTGCACCATACATTTACCTTTGTTTAATGTTTATATGATTGTCATACTGGAAGTAATTATTCAGAAACTATACACCCATTTATAGATTGCCTATTTTACAATCTAAGTTTCATGTTTTAGGATGATAAGAATTGCAGATCACAGTTACTTAGGTTTCCCATGTAATAGTCATATTGTTTAGGTTTCTCAGATACATGCTCAAATATATCAAGCATTTTCAATTACTTTATAGACTTAGAGAATATGGCATTTAATGTTTTATTATTCAGAATTTGGCCATGAGAGGCACGACAACTCCTGACATCACTGTTCCTTTCCCAAGATGACATTGGGCATCAAGACATCTCACAAAGAATTTGTCTTCCTTGATGGCCTGATGGCAAATAACTGCCTTTGCCTCGACTGCTATCAGTAAGCACACCATCCAATCTGGATGAGCAGGATGAAGGATAGAGACTGCCAAAGCTTGCCTGGTCAGGATAAGATGGTTTCTCTAAAAATGTCCTGCTTTTGAAAAGATCTGTCAGACATCCTTGGCCTGTAGCCAGAAAGGCAGATGCTCCAACTTTATAGAGAAGCTGTGGGTGACTGTGCAGGTAGCTGACTGTCGCTGTTCTCTCCTAAATCTTGGAAGCTACTCTCTTGTGCTTTCAACCTTCAGGTAAATGTATTTTCCCTCTCAGGTCCTGATGGTGTTGAAGACTAGATAGTTAAGGTTACCATCATTTCACGTCTTAGCAAGGAACATTCAGGTATTGGATTTTTATTATTCAAGGTAAACAGCCTTGAAGTAATCCCTGTACATTGTCTCTTACCAATACTCTAGACATTTAAGACACAGCTTTTATTTGCTGTTTGTTAGCTGTAGTGTGACCTTGCTTATGTTAGTGCCTTTCCCTTCCTGGGACATTACCTTATGATGATTCCTATAATATATAGTCTTATACTTAGTTTAGAACTTTCTTAGTTAGAGAAAAGGAGGAGATGTAGTGGGATTCAAATGTTATCCAAGGGAGCTTTAGTAACCTCTGAGAATCCTGACCCCAATGGGGCATTGCCAGAATCATTAGAGACCAGGGAACCTGGACTCCCCTTCCTGTTTGGTTCCTGCTTTCCTCAGCAATGGATTCAATCATCCATCATGGGACAATTCACTCTCCAAGAATTATTTTAAGGTCTAATATGTATCAGTAAGTGTTTCTATAATCCCTTAATAAATATTAATCCTTATATGATATATTGCAATTGAATATTTCCAACTATAAGAAGTAATGATATCTGGAGAGGGGTCTAGATTCACATGTACCCTTTGGCCATTAGGAAACTCACTGTGATCCTTGGAGTGTGTTTTATTTGCTTCAATTTTTCATCATATGAAAAACTGACCAAGATAATGAAGATCTGCCCATCCTAGCTGAGAGGTAATGGGTCCACTTCTTTTCACTATTTAAATAAGTAGTGAAAATCAATATAGACTGGTCCCTGATCTAATTCAGACTGTAATGGGGTTCTTTGAATGGAGCTGCCATACTTAAAAATTACTTAATGAAAGCAAACAGCAGCTAAGTGAGATCTGCAGTACTTGAGGAGAAGAGGAAAGCATGTCTATGTGAGATTTGGGTTCCAGCCTGCAATGCAAACCTAGGACATCTCTATAGGAATCTGGTCCCAACCTGCAGTTTAGCTAGAGTGCTAGGCACAATTCAGGGTATGAAGGGTATACTGGAAAGGAACTGGATCAGGATTCACTTGGTCTGTTTCAGCTGTGTATCTCACCATTCTTTCCCAAAATACCAGTGGGTATCCATACCAGATATATTAGTGAGATTTTTCCTCTCTCTGGTCTAAATACCTGAAAGAAACAAGAGAGGAAAGGTTTTGATGTTGGTTGTAGTTTGGCAGTAGTGTTTTGTGTTGTTTTGTTTTAGCTCACAGCCTCATGATAAAAGGACTTGATGACTTACTTTTTCTGTCTTATGTTGGCAAGGCATTCAAATGATACACAGGGTAACATTCAGGCATAATTGTAGTGATATAAATTGTTTAGAATAGGTGAGTGCTTAAAAACAGAAAGGAGACTAGTAATTACTGGTGCCAAGAAGGAAGGAGGAGGTGCAAATGACTGCTAATGGCAGAGGTGTCTTTTGATCAGTGATGAGAAAATTCTGAAATATACTAAAGAAAACTAGTTTATCTATTTTAAATAGTCTGTATTTTGGAAAATCACAACATTGAGCAGGGATTTTAACATTAAGGCTACAGTTGTTTAGTTTTGTAAAGAAATTAGATTTATCTTGAAAAGATGTTATGGTCACCATTTAATCTGAAAGGATCAAGTCATACCTTTCATATGTCTTGTCTACATTGACCTTAAAGATAGTATCAGTATTACTCTCTACTTCAGCATAGTGGCAACAATTTCAAATGACAGCATTAGCAGAGAGTAGCACTAACCCTTTTGAAAGCAGAGATTTCACAAATGCAGTAAATCAGTGACTCTGACAACACAACATGAAGACCTAGCTCACCTTACCAGCATTACCCTGATGACAACTTTCTAAGAAATAATACAGTCATGTAACAGCAATACAGATAATAGGGTTAGTGTTCCATTAGGCTTGAATGCTTTTAAGTTTTTGGTTATTTAAATTATAGATTTCTATTAATTAAAAATCCTACCATTTCTTCCAGGCTTCCATTTCTCTGTTGGTTGTTGTGCTCTGCAGTAATTTTAACATTTTAAAAATGTTGCTTTCTTTCTCTGCTCCCTTTTCCCCTCTCCTCCCTCCCTCTCCCCATCTCTTTCCCCACCCATTCCCCCAATAAACTCAACATGGCTTCCTGAAAAAAAAAAGTTATCCTTGCTGACTTTGTTGGGAATCGGTTTCTTCTTTTTCTTTTCAGAATGGAATGATCATCCACATCTTTTCTGGGAAATGAATGGAAACTGGAGTTCAACTAGACAATACAGATCTGTACTTGAGTCAATGTTATGGTAAAACCAGCCAGCTGTGGAGATTTGTATCTAACCTGTAGATGAACAATGAGTAAAAGTGATGGAGAACAAAGCAAATGCTGAATACCACATAACTACTCTAACAGGCCCCAAGAGAGTCCCCTGTGTCTGGGCTTCAAGTGTGGAAGAGTACCTTAAAAACACAGCACAGAAAATCTCTCCATGCCCCCTATGTTATGGATTGTTGGCTGTTATTTAGAAAGAAATGCAATGGATTCATTGTCTTCATCACCAAAAATGATCACCATGAAGTAGAGCAGATTACTTTCTCTTTCTACTGAGACCTTAACATTTGTTTTAATATCTGATTTTGAAAAGAAGATTAGTCATTTTCTAAAACCACTTCCAGGAGACATCAAACACAGTAGATAAATTTCTTTAACCTCATGTAGCCCTTATTTTGATGGTGTATGTGGTCAGTCATGAAAGAGAGAGTGAAGGGTGTGTAATGGCCTGGTGGTTCCAACTTATAAGTAGGTTTATTAGCATATATTTTTTCTTCATTCAATAAAACATAGATCAACAGGAAGCAGAAGGGTATGAAGAGGAATAGGTTTGGGCTAGGATTAAGATGAGTGAGAGATTTATCCTCATTGTCCAGCTCAATTTAGCCCATAGAAGAGTCAACAGACTTGAGTAAGATGTTTTCATCTTCAGGGAAGTTTTCTTGAAACTCTCCACTTAACTGTTCTAACCTTCTCTAGTTCAGTTTAGCTACAAGAATTCACAAAAAGTTCCTATAAACAACATAAAAACAAATCTAGCTGAATAAGAAAAGGAATCTCTAATTTATTTTTGATATAGAAATAACATTTAGAAAATAGAAGCAGAACATGAGGAGTTGTATATCATCCTAGGCTCATAAGTTTTAAAGCCATCCTTAGATAGATGAGACCATATCTCTCTCTTACACACACACATGCAAAGTGGGAACAAGCTAATAAATCATTTTAAAAATCAAAATAATAAAACTTTGATGACTGTCTTCTTCTTTAGAAGATATGGAGAGTCAAGGTTATGTTAGAGTGGTTAAGAAACACAAGCTTTCCTAACAAGATAATTGCTTTTCATGATTGATTATTGATGTAGAAGGGCCTAGTTCACTGTGGTATTGGGTTCTAATGTGGTGTCAATATTGGAGCGCGGATCATCAAATCCATTAACCAGAAGCAAAGTTTGTTTCACCAAATTGGAATATCAGAACTTTTAACAAGTTTGGGCCACATGCAGGTTAGGATCTTACACTGTGACTCTGAGAAGAGGGAGCAAAACCTTTCAAAATAAAAAGCCATAAATAGGGCTGTCATGGTGATAAGAATTTTTTCAATTTGAGTTAAGTGTAGGTGATATTAAATTTTGGGAATTACAACTTGTGATAACAATGTTTGTACAAGCTTAACAAGGGTTTGTTTACACAAGTCTGTAATTATTTTAACATAACTTATAACACAGCAGGGGTCTTGTCCTAATTTTTACCCAACTGTTTTCCCTGTGACTGAGAATTCAGGACAAAGGTCAAGCAATAGAAGAAACTGAGTAAGTGAGTGAAAGTTCTGACTTAATCTGAGAATTTCAGTGGGTAGTGCCATCCCTCCACAGGTGATCTTGGAAAGCACTGGAAAACAAAGAAAGCCAGAAAGCAAATATCTGAATGGTTTCTACTTCAGTTCCTGCCTGGATCCTCAAGCATGACAGACTTTCATTTCCACAAGTTGCTTTTGGTCATGTAAACCTAACGAGATGTGTGTGGTCCATGCCTGTGAACTCAGCACTCTGAAGGCTGGTGTAGGGAGAATTGGAGGTTGGGTCAAGCCTGAGTTACATTAAAGGACTTCATTGTGATAATTAACCTGTTTGAGTTCTAGAACCTAGAAATCAGGGCAAACTCCATGCTTTCTACCCCCATCCATTGCTGCCTCAAGTACCGGCCAATAGGCAAGCCTTTTGTGGGAAGTCCTCCCTACCAATACCCTTTCAGACCCTGTAATCCACAAGTCTCAATCTATTTCCCAAACACACCCATCACCTGAAACCCCAGAGGCTCCCTGAGAACACAAACATAGCCAGCACCAATTGGACCAAGAACAGAATCCTGAGATATAGACACAGATTGTACAGATTGGAAGAAGAGATGGATAGATACCAGTGTAAAATACATTTAACAACATAAAGAGCAATATGACAACAGCAAAATCTAGTGGATCTACAACAGTAAGACCTGAACATCCCAATGTAGAAGAAGCAGAAGAAAAGGACCATAAAAATAACTTTATGAAGATGATAGAGGCTTTTAAAGAGGATTGCCTCAGTCAGCCTTGATACAAATGAGGAGCTTCGTCCTGTCTCAACTTGATAAGCATTACCTTGAGAGACCTGTGTCTTTCTTAAGGTAGAAGGAGGAGAAGTAGATAGGGGTCTAGAGGAGAGTGGGAGAGGAGAAGAGATACTGTGCTCAGGATATAAAATAATTGAAAAACTATTAATAAAAATACAAAAAAATGGAAAGTAGAAAAAGGTTTAGATATGTTCATTTCTTCATCACACTGTTTTTGTATTTCCAAACATTTGATTAAATTTTTTTATATTAAGTTTGGTTATTTTCCAATTTCCATGATACCTCTATTGTTTATGTGCAAATTTATACATGAGGTGAGTTAAAATACCCAAAGACTTAGCAATGTTTAATAAAAGCTGATTGAATTTATCAAGTTTATATTGCTCAGCTATATAACCCAGGATGGCACAATATTTTTGTGGAATATGAGAACTTTGTATGTAAAATATGTTTTTTATCCTCAAGAGCCATCTGTAAGGAGATTAATAACAACCTCTACAAAAATTTTATGCAAATGTCAATGTGTATCATAAAAGATTATTAAAAGAGAATTATTCAGATAGTGGTCTCCTAAAGAAGCCAAGTAACATGCTAAAATAACCTGCCTATGATCATCAATGTTAAACAAACTGAATTTTATCTTTTGACACAATAATTTCTCTAGGATCTTTAGGACTAAATTGTTTAAGAAAATTCCTTCTCATCAATAAGTCTATAATTTCCTGTAAATAAGATGTTTGTACTTATGGGAAATTATACATAAATACCTATAATACCATTATCTTGAGGATATATAATTCAGTTGAGATAACCATCAGTTTACCACTTAAGAATTACTGAAGGATTTGCAATTAATTAGAGACAGATCTCTGAATTGAAAAAAGGAGGGCTTAAGAGTTTGTGCTGTGCCCCAGGAGATATTTCTGGAAAGAGAAATCTGACTTCTGCCAAATTATGAGGAAAGCTGTTTAGCAGGAAGGCAATATCAATTCCTATGACATATAAGAACCACCATCCACCCAAACCTACTTCCAAAGAAGCAGGAGAAGCGGAAGTTAAAGAGTCTGACAACTCAGCTTTAGCAAATAAGCAGAGAAAGGAATTAGCTGCATGACTGTCGCATCTCCATTAAAAACAATCTGGGGACAATAGGTATTACTGTTTCAAACTCCATGGACAGTCTCACAGTGCCCAGGTGACACCTTTGGTGAACATTGACAGTCCTATATTTATACTACAGTTCTGCTAGGGTGCTCAACTTAGCCATGTCAATATTTTCCTGGGGAGTTTATAAAGCTGCTATGAGTTCTATTGTTAGAAATGTTGAGTCCCCTTCTTGTAAATTTTCATGATTTGGTTTTGTCTTCTATTCCATCAGGCATCAGGACTGAGAATTTGTGTTCTGAAAACCAACAGGAGAAATATCACAAATTTTGGTGAGCATAGACCTGAGGACTAGACACTAGGTAACATCTTAGCCAGGTATTTCAGCAGGTTTACTAAGAGAGTACAGCATCCGAAGCTCCTTCCCTCTGAATACTCTGCCTCTGCTGGCCTGGGGACAGAATAACAAGTTTAATAAGCACTAAAATTTCCCAGGACATATAAGACATTTAATATATACCTTATGTTTGCTGTTACTTTTAGTTTGACCTTGTTTATGTTATTGTCTTTCCCTCGCCTAGACACTACCTTATAATTATTACTATTGTATACAGTCTTATACTTAGTTTTAGAACTTTCTTAGACAAAAAGGGGAGATATAGTGAGATTCAGGCATTATTTAGGGAAGCTTAGAGGCATAGCTTTGGGGTATCAGGACCCTGAATGGGTCATGGCCAGCTCCCATTGAAGACCTGTGCTTTCTGTTTGTTCCCTGTGTTCTTGGAGAGAAGATTGCTGCCACCACTCTAGGGGATATTTTAACCTTTTAGGAATTGTCCTAAGGTTCAATTTTGTATCAGTGAACATTTCATATAACCCTCTTAATAAATATTAATCCTTTTATATAATCAATTGCTAGTGAATAATTCCTACAATAGCCCCAGATTCAGACAAATAACACAAATTTCTTTTGAATCTTTCTAGGGAAGTTGCTTACTTCTATGCACTATTAAGTGCATTAGAAGATGATCAGCAGCCTATCTTTTCTGCCATGCTATGTTTTACTAATAATCTCAATTCTAGGGGAAGGCAGCATGGTATAATGAGCAATGTGTAAGTGTTGGGCTCAGATAAGCACAAGGTGTAACCTCAAGTACAGTTATTGGCTGTATACTGTTAAATATGTATTGCATATCTCTTGGTTTTTGTTGTTTTCATCTGCAATGAATGAATGCACAGATCAAGTGAGGCAACAATGGGAAGCTCAGATGCAACACTAGGCACATAATTAATGTCTCCTTTTCAAGTCAGGGTTGAGACTACAAACATAGAATGTTTAACAAGAACTGACTTTGAGGGTACAGTTTTCTATAAAAAGAGCTCTTAGTGACCCTTTGTTGTAACTGCTTATTGCACATATCTAGAAACTGTGACAACCAATTTGCTTCGAGTTCAACTTGGCCCAATATTGCTCTATATAAGGCAGTTTTTAGCCTTTAGTTTCCCTCCACACATTATAGCTGTCTTGTATTGGGGCAGAGGGGTGGCTGTCAAAGTGAATGCAAGTCTGGGAGGAAGTGAGGTCTGTTGGCTGGTACCTAGTCCTGTATTGTATTAGAGTATTTCCCCTGGAGCTTTTTTGGGAGGATTAGTTGAAAATGCATTAGGGAATTTCACTATAGTACTTCAAATCAGAGGGTGTGTGTGTGTGTGTGTGTGTGTGTGTGTGTGTGTGTGTGTGTGTGTATGTGTGTTTGAGGGTGAACTGATTTCCCCAAATTCATAAAGATAATATGATGTAGAATTGGAAGAAGTTGCAATAAATGCAAGAAACAGAAGAGGGGAAGGACCATATAAGCTTTAGCCAACTGAACATGCTATAGAAGTTCAGTGGACAGTGCTTTCAAAGCAGAGTTCCATGCAACCCTGGATTTGATTCCAGAAAAAAATCAAATAACTATTGAACATTCCATATAATCAGTATTTTATCACAATTTAAAAACAAAACACAAATTATAAAATACTTCTATCATTATTAGATCTTTTGAATCCTGCCCCCCTTTCTTTTGATGAGTTAGGAGGTATTTTAGGACTAGTATTAACTGTCAAGTTAAGGTTAATGGATATCAATATTCCTTCAATATGTCAAACACACTGAAGTGTAGAAGACTGTTTAGGTGTCTAGGATACAGAAGCTTTGTAACAAAAATTCACACAGGTATCATCTGTTGCACAAATCAAATACTGGTAAAAATAATCTTTTGAGGGGCAAACAATGTTGAAAATTATAAGTTGGTTGCTTGTATTTGCCTACTTTGTAACTTTTTTCTTTTCTTTTTTTCCATTTGAAAAACTTCCATTTTTCTCTTGTTTCTTTGGTTCCAAAAGACAATTTTAGGTTCCATATGTGCTGCATAATCACCTCTCATGTCCACAGTCAAAGAGAGACCACAGTAACTTCATCTCCTCTAGATAACTGTGAAACTAACTAATATGACCAAATGTAAATGTGCAGAATGATTTATTACTAGAAGCATCTAAAGAGAGCATTGATATTATCTGCAAAGCAATGCTCTCACTAAATAAAGTATGAAAGTTTTATTTCATAAGCCTACACATACTCATTCATATAAGAAAGGACATATACTGGAGGCATTTCTGAACTTGCTTTTTGTGAAGTGTCTATCACTGGGCATGTTCTATTTAAGGTCATATATCTCAGGCTTAAAAGGAAAGATGGTAAGCATGGAATTTCCAAGCATTTGTGTTTAAGATTTGAAAAACAAAGTTACTTTTAGGTAATCTTAACTGTTTCCTGAGAGGTTTCTTCTGTAAGTTTTCAGGGGGACTTAAAAGGGAGAACAACTTTGAAAATGAACTCATGGTCTTTTAAAGGGGCAGTAGATTTCTCTTTTATAAAGACAATTTGTTCCTAAAGCTACTTTCATTATTAGTGGCTTTTACTACTAGAGTGTGTGTTTCTGTACACCCCTGAGTATATGATAAACAGTGAGAGTAAACATACTGCTAGGGTTTCTAAAATGCATGCCAGAATATCAAAACTTCAGGCCTCAGCTGTTCAAGTAAAAAATTACATCAAATACTTAAAACTCAGGAACTTAGAAGTGAATCATACTAGGCATTACATTTCATATTTGAGAAACAGATAGAAAACTTTTACTATGGTTAAACATAATGCCAGGAGACAAACTTCCTCAAATTTTACACTTATGTAAAGTCTTACATAAGTGTGATCTGAGTATTTCTTCCTTCTTTTTTGAATTTAATACCAAGTGATCAAATTCAGTCTTGATTGCCCTATCTTTATCCTTTGGTAGCTCAAATGAAGGAAGTTCTTTTAATTAGTATGGGAAAGGAGCAGAGGGCTTTCAAATAAATGTAAACAAAATGCCACAGATGCAAACCATGGAGAGAAGAGCATGTGCCAAAGAATTGTAGAGACAAGAGCATCTGCAGCAAGATTCTTGCCAGCAAGTATCAATTGAGGAAACTGTGGATTACAATGTAAATAAGATATCACTGATGGGACAGGGTTCTGTGGTCCAGACACTAGATACATAGGGGCTGACGCAGGCGCAATAGCAGGGGCACCTAGCACATGCGCTGTGGCAGGGCGCCGTTAAGGACACAACCGTGGTAGAAGATGGCGTCCAACTTAAGGAAGTCAAATGTGGCCTCCACCAGCTACAAGAGAAAGGTGGGTCCTAAGCCTGAACTCACTGAAGATCAAAAGCAAGAAGTTCGGGAAGCCTTTGATCTCTTTGATTCTGATGGGAGTGGGACCATCGATGTGAAGGAGTTGAAGGTGGCCATGAGAGCTCTAGGTTTTGAACCCAGGAAAGAAGAGATGAAGAAAATGATTTCGGAAGTAGACAAAGAAGCCACAGGAAAGATTAGCTTCAATGACTTCTTGGCTGTGATGACTCAAAAGATGGCCGAAAAAGATACCAAAGAAGAAATTCTGAAGGCTTTCAGGTTGTTTGATGATGACGAAACCGGGAAAATCTCATTCAAAAACCTCAAGCGTGTGGCTAACGAGCTGGGGGAAAGCCTCACAGATGAGGAGCTACAGGAAATGATCGATGAAGCTGATCGTGATGGCGATGGAGAAGTGAACGAGGAAGAGTTTCTTAAGATCATGAAAAAGACCAACCTCTATTAAGTGACTGGCTGGGGTCCCTGCTTCCACATTTGTGAAAGTATAATAAAGCAGCTGTGTCTGTTTCCTCTTCCTGCCTCATTTGTCTTGGTTGGCTTCTAAGCATCTAGATCAATTATAAATTTTAAAGATACTATGTGGGTTCTGTTATTTAATTCTCAAGAGCAAACCTCAATTAAAGGTCCTCAAGGCTGGAGGCCACTCATAGCTATTCATTGAACTGAACACAGGACAGCTTCCTAGGTCAAACAAAACTATGGTTCACTGGTCACTTAATTCAATTTTAAATAACATACATGCACTGGTGATTTCTTCAGTTCTAGTTAGTGTTCTAGCATGGTGAATGAATTAGCATTTGCCAGCAAGTCATTCAAGCCACTGCTTTTTACTTAAATGGATACTGGTCTGAAGGATAACAAAGCAGCTACTTAAGAACTATTTAAATAATGGAAAAATATTCCTTAATAAAACCTTGCTTGCCCTTTAAAAATAAAAAATAAAGTGTAGTTTTACTGAGTTTGGTGACATACAGCTGTAATCCCAGCACTTGGGAGGCAATGTATAGAGTCAGCCTAGGCTATATAGCTCCAGGTCATCTGGAGACTATAGAAAAGGATCCTGTCTCAAAACCCAAAAGGATTTTTGGGAGATAGCTCACATGGTAAAGTGCCTGCTGTACAACTTTAGAAATCTGAGTCTGGATCCACAACATTCATGTAGATAAAGTTTTGGAGATGGGGAGCAAATTAGAGATTTCTATAGTTTATTGGCTTTAGCTAACCAGTGAATTACAAGTGCAGAAAGAAACCCTGTCTCAGTATAATGAGTTGGGTGTGGTGGCACTTGCCTTTAATCCCAGCACTAGGAAGGCAGATGCAGATGAATTTCTGTGAGCTGAAGATAACCTACTTTATATCATGACTTTCAGGTTACTTTTTTTGTTTTGTTTTTAGCATAATCCACAACCTGGCACTCAGTTCATGTTTATTGAGGATTGAGGATTTGATGACTGACAAGAAAGGGCAAGTTATTTTTTTAAAAGACCTTTAAAAAAGGTCTTTTTTTCCCATGTATCCCCCTGTTCCACCATCCTTCCCTCCTATGAATCCCTCCCAGCCTGTCCCCAGGCTCCCTCTACCCCATCTCCTGATTCCCTTCCTAAAAAAGTCAAGAAATCCCAAAGTGGGTCAACTCAGTGTGGTAATCCACTCCAGGCAGATCTGGTTTTCTCATCCCAATATCCAGGATTAGGCACTCCTCTGCAGGAAATGGGCACCAAGGTGACAGCCCAATTACAGGAACACAGTCTGATTCCAGCCCTCCAGGCTCCACATACTGCCCATGCCAATCAACAATCTCCTACCTTTGGAGGACCTAGCTCCTTTCCCCATGGTTCCCTAGTGGCTGTTCCTGATTCAGTGAGCTCCTCAGAGCTCCAGCTGACCATCACTGTGAGAATTTTCCTCCTAATCCCTATCCCCTTGCTCATACAGACTCTTTTCCCCCTCTCTCCAGCTGGAAGGGGAGCTCGGTGCAAAGATCAAAGCCATGGATCCCTGCCTCCACCTCCATTCATTGTTGGATGTTGGTTCTGTGAAGACACTTATGGTGGTTATTCATTTGATTCTAGGGAAAGTCCTGGTTAGGCACCACCTCCACTATTGGTTGGAGTCCTAGCCAGGGACATCCTGTGAGTTCTTGGAGGTTTCCCTAGTACTCAGTTTCTTTCCAACCCCACATTGGCTTCCTCTATCAAGATATCCATCTCTTTCTTCCTCCTGCTTTGTTCCTTCTCTCAGTCAACCAACTCCTTCCCTTATGATTTGTTCCTACCTCTCCTTGGTCACTACCCATTATGATCCTAATTTGCTAAAAAGATCTTCTCTATTTTCTATTCCTCAGGAAATCCCTGGATGTCTCTCTTTTGCTCCCTCTGATTTCAAGCTGTTCAGGGGTTATGGTTTGCAGCTTGAATATTCTTTGCTTTTTGTCTAGAATCCACTTATGAGTGAGTACATCTCACGTCTATCTTTCTGGGCTTGTGATACCTCACTCAAGAAACTATTCTCCAAATCCATCAATTTTCTTGCAAATTTCAGGATTTTTTCCTGCTGATTTTTTCCTCCATTGTGTAGATGTACCACAGTTTGTTAATCCATTCTTCAATTGTTTCCAGTTTCTGGCTATTATAAACAATGCTGCTATAAACATAGTTGATCTAATGACTTTGGGGTAAGAATGTGCATCCTTTAGGTATATAGTGGTATTGCTGGATCCTTGGGGAGATTGATTCTCAGTTTCCTGAGGAACCACCATACTGCATTCCAGAGTGGCTGAACAAGTTTACTCTTCCACCAATGATGGAGTGTTTCCCTTACTTTGCATCCTCTCCAGCATAGGCTGTCACCTGTGTTTTTGATCTTAGCTATTCTGACAGGTATAAGGTGGTATCTCAAGGTTGTTTTAATTAACATTTCTCTGATGGCTAAAGATGTTGAACAAATTTTTAAGTACCTTTCAGCCATTTGTAATTTTTCCTTTTTTTTTTTTTTAAAAAAAAACTTTTATTTATTTATTATTTATTTATTTGCCTTGGTGTTTGCCTGGAACTTGAACCACAGACAGTTGTTAGCTGCCATGTGGGTGCTGGGAATCGAACCCGGGTCCTCTGGAAGAGCAGACGGTGCTCTTAACCGCTGAGCCATCTCTCCAGCCCCAATTTTTTTTTGTTTTTAGCTGTTACCTACAATCTTTATTGAAGTTATACAAAAAGAATCCCAAAAGTGAAAAAATACATTATGTACAAAACCACTTTCCCTTGGAGAAAGGTTCTGCTCCCTCTTAACATGCAGTGCCTTCAACTGTCGCTGTAAACTCCACTGTCCCCTCTGCTGTTGCCAGACTTTCAGCCTCATTCTCAGCCTCCATGTTTTCTGAAACTTCATTTCCCCTGGAGACAGCATCTCCACTCCCTCCATTCAGCTCTGGCTCTTGTTTGGCCTTCTTTGCATCGTCTTTCCGGGGCTCTCTTCCTCTTCTTTCTGACAAGATGAGAAATGTCAGTTACACAATTTGATGAGGAAGCACCATCTGTTGGTTTTCTACTGGCAATCATGGAGACTGAGGCACCTGCTCCACTAGGAGTGGAACCTGAAGAAGAGCTCTCCACCAGAGTAGCTTTCAAGGCCAGTTCAGCTACATTCCCACTACGCTGAGACTCCTTTGCATCTTCTATCTTTTTCTCTAATTTCAGGTGGCAGTTCTTTCAGCTCCTCAATTTCTTTCTCATATTCAGTAAGTGATCCTTCAGCCTCCTTCATCTGCTCATTTAGTACAGCCATTCTCTTCTCAATGACCTCAATAGATTTGCCAAATTGTGCCACTGCCTCATCATACTGAGAGTTGTAACCGTAGGCCAAACCCAACTGATCATGAGTCTCTGTGAGGAGACTCCAAATATTGTTCTTGAAGGCTTAGGCAAGCCTGGAACTCTTCCACAGCTTGGATATAATTCTCAGATTCAACACTAACTTCTCCAAGTTTAAGATGTGCTTGTGCTGCATAAAGCTGAGCTTCTTTTGTTTCTTGCCTTTTAAAAATGATCTTTGCTAAATTCAGCATATCCCAGGCAAGCTCTAGGTTCCCAATCTCCTACTCTTCATTTTCCTGAAAACACTTACTTTCAAGAACTGATTCATTTGGTGTTTCTGCAGCCTTGTCATTTTCTTTGTCTTCTTCCTCTGAGGCTTCAGTTTCTTCACCCTCTTTTATCTGTTCGTCTCTCTCTTGTATCTCTTCATTAGCAGCTATCTTAAATTTTTCTTCAGGTTCTTTCTCTGTGGCCCTCTGGGCTACCTTGGTCTCAACCCCATCTCCATCTGCCTCCGACTCTTCTACAGGTAGCATAACATCCTCCTGTTCAGGAACCAGCTCTGCCTTGACCTCCTCTACACTTGAGCCATCTTTAGTCTCTGTCAGTCTTTCTGTCTGTGGTTCACTAGGAGTCTGATCTCCTGCAACTGATGGTCCACCAACTGAACCATTGTTAGGAAGAATTGTAATCTCCTGCCCTGGCTTCTCTGAGACATCTAATCCAGCCTCTGCATCCACCACTGGTGACACTTGGACCTCTTGCCCTGATAGTTGCTCAAAAACAGCCTTTTCTAGTTCACTCTCAGAGGTAGCTACCTGATCCTTCATTTCCTCCCCACCCACATCTACTGGTTTGTTCGCTGACTTGACTGCAGGATCTACTGTTTCAACTTCTACCTTCAGTGAAGTACCCTGCTGTTGTAGAAAGTTTTTTGGCTTGTTTGGGGTTGGGAGGTTTGTGACTTGGTGCACGGCGGCTTTTGTCCCCCAAAGAAATGAATTAGACGCTTATATTATTTTATATTTTTGGCCTATATCTTAAGCACATTATTAGCTAGTTTTTTTAAATTTTAATTTAATTTATTTTTATTTATTTTTTTTACCACGTGGCTCAGCCCGTGTCTGAGCCAATATTTTTATATGTTTGTTTTTTTGGGGGTTGTCAGAAATAGACCTGTTTTGCTGTTTAGAAAAGTCTAAGTTTTTAAAATAATTTAAATGCCATATTCTGCATGTCTTTGAAGTGTTTGAAGACTATCTATCTAATTGAAATATATCTTTGTATACCTATAAAAACTTAACTAACATGACTATAAGTTTGGTTATCATAGATGACTATTAATCTGCATTTTTCAATTATATATTATAATTTTATGAGTTATATCAGCATCATACCTTAATCAAGAGTAGAAAAATATATACAGCATAACAAAATTAACTTTAAGTTTATACGTTGGGCGCCAGATATTGCAGTACTAACCCGCCGTGAGATATGTGTTAAATGATGTTTATTTTCTAAAGGTCACTTACAGAAAAAGGGTTGTCCGAGGGGAGGAGAAAGGGTGGAGAAGCGGAGCGGCAAGAGCGTCCCAAAGGAGCAGTCCTTTCCCACCGTCACAGGTTCAGAGCATGAGCGTCTGCCTCCCTCTTCCAGCGTGTCCCTCTTTTGTTGCTTTTTTCAGTTGACCACGCCCCGCCTGGCTCAACACTCTGGTGCAGTTTACCTACGTAGCCTGACTTCCCGCTACACCCTGCTTTTGTGGAACATAAATAGGCTAATCCTCTGAAGCTTCTTTTGGCTTTTTCTGTATGCTTATTTCCTCTCCCTCCTTCTCCTGATGCACTGTTTCTCTGCATTCGTTATTTTGAACACGAGTTCCAGAAATTGATTCTCCCTCCTCAGTATACATTGTTTCCTGTTCTGTCTTCCCTGAAGTGATCTCAGCTTCATTCAGTCCTGGTATTGCTGCTTCTTTTGCCTCTCCAGAGGATTTAGTTAACTGTTTTGAAGTTGATTCAACTTTTTCCTGTAGCTTCTCTGCAGGCTCACTTATATCCATATCTTCTCGTCCACCCTTCTCTGCTTCACTTTCCTGTTCTGCATCAGTTTCAGGCTTTGACAGAGACTTGCCTTCTGCCTTTTTGGTTTCTTTTTCTCCCATGGCATCATAAACCTGTTCTCTTAACTCTTTCCTTGCTTCCTCATCTGCATTATTATTTTCTACCAAAGATTCATCTTTTGTTTTTTCTTCTTCCTCTTCTACATGCACTCCTTGTAAGGCATTGCCCAAAACTCCATTCTCCATTCTGGCCAACTCCAAAAGTGACTTCCCATAAAAAAAGAAGGCTTCTCCACACTCATTAGCTTTCTCCATACTTCTTATCTAAAAGACTAGCTGCTTCCTGGAATGCATTAACTGCTGATGGAACGTCCCCCATTAGGATGTTTCTGTCCTAATCCCAGTAGTTTTTTAGCTTCACTATCCACATCCAGACTCTCGGTTTTATCTGCAGAGGTGGAAGGAGCAGGTGCATCTTCAGTTTTGTGAATGGAAACCAGCTCTCCAGAGATGCCAGCAGCGGCTGAAGACTCTGTGGCCATCATTCCCCTGAGGTGGTTGGCCAGTGGGTAGAATACTGCCTGTGAAGAAAACCGAGAATTCAGGACAGCAAAGACTTTCTGAGGTACAAAAAATGGCAGATTGGACCATTTGTAATTTTTCTGTTGAGCATTTCCTTTTTAGCTCTGAACCCCATTTTTAATTGGGTTATTTAAATTTAATTCCATTATTATTTTGGGCTTTAGTTTCTTCAGTTCTCTCTATATTTTAGAGAGCAGTCTTCTGTCACTTGTAAGGTTGGTAAAGATCTTTTTCCATTCTGTAGGCTGTCGTTTTGTCTTATTGACTGGGTCCTTTGCCTTACAGAAACTTCCCAATTTCAGAAGGTCTCATTTATTGATTGTTGTTCTTAGGGTCTGTGCTACTGATGTTATATTTAGGAAGTAGTCACCTGTGCCAATGCTTTGGAGGGTATTTCCCACATTCTTTTCTATTAAGTTCAGTGTAGCTGGGATTATGTTGAAGTCTTTATTCCACTTGGATTTGATTTTTGTGCTGGGTGATAGGTGTGGATCTATTTGCATTCTTCCACATACTACCATCCAATACCATTTGTTAAAAATACTATTTTTATTCCATTGAATATTTTTGGTCTCTTTGTCAAAAATCAGGTGTTCATAGTTGTATGGGTTAACGTTGGGGTCTTTGATTTGATTCCATTGCTCTAGAAGTCTGTTTTTATGTCAGTACCAGGCTGTTTTTATTACTATAGCTCTATAGTAGAGCTTAAAGTCAGGAATGGTGATTTCTCTTGAAATTCTTTTATTGAGCAGGATTATTTTGTCAATCCTCGCTTTCCTGTTATTCCATATGAAGTTAAGTATTATTCTTTCAAGGTCTGTAAAAAATTGCATTGGAATTTTGAGCACTTTTTCAAGTGTCTTTGGATGGGGACATTGAATTTGTAGATTGCTTTTGGTAAGATTGCCATTTTTACTATGTTGATCCTACCTATCCAGAAGCATAGGAGATCTTTCTGTTTTTTGACAACCTCTTTAATTTCTTTCTTCAGTGATTTAAATTTTTTGTTAAATAGTTCTGCTACTTTTTTGGTTAGAGTTATGCCAATATATTTAATGCTATTTGCAGCTATTAGAAAGGATGATGTTTCACTTATTTTATTTTCAGCCCTTTTATCCTTCGTGCATAGGAGGCCTATTGATTTTTTTGAGCTAATCTTGTACCCTGCTACATTGCTGAAGGTGTTTATCAGCTGTAGGTGTTACCTGGTAGAATTTGAGAGGGTCACTTATGTATACAATCATATCATCTGCAAATAGAGATAGTTTGACTTATTTACAATTTGTATTCCCTTAATCTCCTTTTGTTCTCTTATTGCTTTAGTTAAATCTTTGAGAACTATATTGAATAGATAAGGAAGAGAGGACATCCCTGTCTGGTTTCTGATTTTAGTGGGATTGATTTGAGTTTTCTCCATTTGGTTTGATGTTGGCTGTCAGATTGTTGTATATTGCCTTTATTATATTTAGGTATTTTCCCTGTATTCCTGATCTCTCCAGGACTTTTTTTTCATGAAGAAGTATTGGATTTTGTCAAAGGCTTTTTCATCATCTAAGGAGATGATCTTTTTTTTTCTTTCAGGTTGTTTGTATGATGAATGACATTTACAGTTTTTTGTAAGTTGAATGATCCCTACATCTCTAGGATGAAGCCTACTTGATTGTGGTGGATGTTTTTTCTTTGGATATGTTGTTAGATTTGATTTGCCAGAGTTTTATTGGGTATTTTTACATCAATGTTTAGGAGGGAGATTGGTTCTCTTTCTTTGTTGCATCTTTGAGTGGCTTGGGTGTAGGGTGATTATAGCCTCATAAAGAGAGTTCAGCAATGTTCCTTCAGTTTCTACTCTATTGGAAAAGTTTAGGAGTATTGATATTAGTTCTTCTTTGAATGTCTGGTAGAATTCTGCAGGGAAACCATCTGGACCTGGGCTTTTTTTTACTTGGGAGACTTTTAATAACAGCTTCAACTTTGGGGTTATGTCTATTTAGGTCTTTAATCTGACCTTGATTTAATTTTGGTAAGTGGCACATGTTCAGAAACCTGTCCAGAAGCCTGTCAATTTTGTTTAGATTTTCCATTTTAGTGGATATTGATTTTTCAAAATTTGTCCTGATCTTAGCCAAAAGGCCCAAAAGTGACAGGAGACACACAAACCCGTGTGCAACAACGGACTAGGAGACACCTAATCATGAACCACTGAAGCCATGGGCAGACACCAGTGCAAAAAAATATATAATAATGTAAAGAACAACAAGACAACGCCAGAAGAAAGTGGCGGTCCTACAATTACAAGCCCTGAACTGAGCAATGAAGAGGAAACCGAAGGAAGCAACACCAAAAGTTCCTTTATGATAATCATTGAAGCTCTCAAAGAAGATATAAAAAATTCCTTAAATAAATAGAAGAAAAAACAAACAAAAATTGGAAGAGATGAACAAATCTATGAAAGAAACATGCCAGGAACTAAAAACTGAAATAGAAGCAATAAAAAAGGCACAAAATGAGGCACAGATGGAAATAGAAAATCTGAAGAAAAAAGCTGGAACCACAGATACAAGCATAACAAACAGAGTTCAAGACATGGAAGACAGAATCACTGAAGTGGAAGACTCAGTAGCTCAAATAGATATATCAGTGAAAGAAAATAGTAAAACTAAAAAAGCCATAACTCAAAATGTTCAGGAAATCTGGGACACCATGAAAAGACCTAACTTGAGAGTATTAGGAATACAAGAAGGAGAAGAATAACATCTCAAAGGCACAGATAATGTTTTCAATAAAATCATAGAAGAAAATTTCCTTAACCTGAAGAAGGAAATGCCTATAAAGATACAAGAAGCTTATAGAACACCAAATAGATATGACCCCTCCCAAAAAAGTCAGCGTGCCACATTATAATCAAGCCACAAAATATACAGAAGGCAGACCCATCAGAATAACACCTGACTATTCAATGGAAACAATGAAAGCTAGAAGGGCTTGGTCAGAAGTTATACAAATGCTAAAAGGGCATGGCTGCCAAACTAGAATATTATACCCTGCAAAATTATCAATCACCATAGATGGAGTAAACAAGATGTTTCATGACAAAGTCAGACTGAAACAATATCTATCTGCCAATGCAGTGCTACAGAGAGTATTAGAGGGAAAACTCCAACCTAAGGACCCCAGATGCACCCATGAAACCACAAACAATCAATAATTCCACAGAAGAATACTCCAGAGAAAGGAAATACAAACACCAAAAAATGGTAGGAAATATCAAACAGTGGTCACTAATATCCCTTAATATCAATGGACTGAACTCTCCTATAAAATGTCAAACACTAACAAGATGGATACAACAACAGAAGCCATCCTTGTGTTGCCTACAAGAAACACACCTAAACCACAAAGACAGACACAGGCTTCGAGTAAAGGGTTTCGAAAAAATTTTCCAGTCAAATGGTCCTAAGAAACAAGCAGGGGTTGTCATCTTAATTTCTTTCTTTTTTTCCTTCTTTATTTTGTATTTATCAAAAAAACAGTAAAAAGAATTTAAAATGCGGAAGAGTTAACAATAACTATACAGAGGATAAGAATCATAAGCATGGCTTATCAAGGGTGGAAATGCAAATAAGATTGCTACACATATATTTACTTTGTGTTCAGCTTTCCCTCTGAATATTTTTTTCCATCCCTGTATATCCTTAGTCAAGGTCCCTTCCCTCTCCCACCACATTTGGTCATTTTTCTTCTCTGCAACTCCCCATCCCCTCCCTGGGCAGGGAGCAGACAGTCCTATGGTCCCACTGACCCAATAATGCTTGGATCAGTCTCTACTCCTGGCCAAATCCAGTTTTGTCCCCCCTCCCTCAAGAGAGAGTCTGGTGTTCCTATAGTTGGAGTGGGGTTTGAAAGGTCAGTCCAGGGTGTTTCTGATCCCAAGATGTTCAGTGGTTGTGGTTTGCCGCTTGGCATGTTTGGCTTTTTTTCTTGTTTGTTTGTGTAGAAACCACTAGTGAGTGAGTACATTCCCTGCTTATCTCTCTGAGTTTGTGATACTTCGCTCAGGAGGATATTTTCCAAATCCATCCATTTGCCTGCGAATTTTAGGATATCATTTTTTCTTACTGCTGAGTAGTATTCCATTGTGTAGATGTACCACAGTTTGTTAATCCATTCTTCAGTTGAGGGACATCTAGGTTGTTTCCAGGTTCTTGCTATTACAAATAATGCTGCTATGAACATAGTTGAGCTAATACCCTTGGAGTGTGAATGTGCCTCTTTAGGGTATACACCCAGA
>PVIH01011417.1:0-69346 GCA_004025045.1 Sigmodon hispidus
TCCCTCCTTCCTTCCTTCCTTCTCTCCTTCCTCGCTATCCCTCCTTCTGCTTTTTTTTTTCCATGCAGGTAACCTTCTCAGCAGTTTTTAATATATTCATAGGGTTGTGTTCATAACTACAGTCAACTTTAAAATATTATTCTTAAAAGAACCATATATATGTTTATGTGTATATATATAAATGGATGAAGTTATGATATATTCTTTTAAGAACCATATTTTATATATATGTGTGTGTATTTATCTATATATATAATAACAACCCTTCAATCCTTTTAGCCACAGTCAAAGACTAATCTCGTTTTTGCTTGTTTGAATTTTTCTACTCTTAAAAGTTCATACAAATAGAATCAATAAAACACTGGTGTGTGTGTGTTCTTAGCATTTTCAACATTAAACTGTTTTATAGAATATATCATCCCTTCATCCATTTTGTATTGCTGTAACAGTATACCTCAAGTTGAGATTATTACTCACAGTTTTGTGGCTAGAGATTTCACTATGGAGTGCATGTCCTGCTGGACTCTGTCAAGGACCCCTCTGGGTGTGTCACAGGTTTTTAGAGAAGAGGAAGGAACTGTGTTCCTTAGTACAGCAGGGAAAGGTTTATGATTGAGTGCTCTTGTCAAAATCGGCTCTTCCTGAAGTCAGCAGCACCTTTTCCTGTGAACTTGTTACACTCTGATCTTCGTTTCTTGTTACAAGTTTTATTTATTTTTATTTATGTGTTTGAGTGTTTCCCCTGAATGTATTTAAGTGTAGCAGGTGCATGGCTTGTACCTTTGGAGACCAGAAGTCATGTTGTTCCCCGAAGCTAGAGTTTGTGGAAGTTTCGTGCTGCCATGTGGGTACTTGGAACTGAAGGTGCTTGCAACTGCTCTCAACCCCTACGCAATCTCCTCACCTCCCAATCTCCATTTCTTAATGGTCTCAACACTTTAACATGCTCACACTGGAGACCATATTGCCAGCATGTGGAACTTTGTGGAACACACCAAGGATGCATGCCTTTTATTGTAGAGTGCCATTGTGTGTGCATTTCACGTTCTGTTCATCAGGTGGCAGGGTAGATAGTTGATTGTTAATCTTGCTAGTTGCCATGAAGTGTTGTTATAGCTATCATTGCAAGCATAAACAAATACATACTATAATTTCTCCAAAGTTTATTCCTAGGAGTAGGTCGGGAAATAACTCTGTATTTAATCTTTTGAGGAACTGACAAAATTTCCAACAGTCTCATTGGTGTGTATGTGATGATATACCAGACTCTTCACATCTTTGCCATATTTTTATCTGTATAGGTAGTACTAGTCAGTATTCTGAATGTAAAGTGGTATATTCGAGGCTTTCTTTTTCGTTGCTTCATGGATAATGCTACTGAACGCATTTTAATGGATATATTTGCTATTTGTACATTTTTCATTGAAAAATGTCTGAATGTCTTGCTCTTTTAAAATGTGGATTATTCTTTTGTTTTGAATATAAAACTTTTGGCTTTATGATTTAATTACAGTTCCTCATGTCTTTCCAACATTTTCTACTATCCTATGAGTTCTTTTTATTTTTCTGATGGTGACTCTTAATTTTTTTATTAATAATTTGTTTCTTTTCTCTTTTTCTCCCTCCCTCCCTCCCTCCCTTCCTCCCTCCTTCCCTCCCTTCCTCCGTCCCTCTCTCCCTTTCTTCTTTCCTTCTGTTTATGCTTCTTGGGCACCATTAATTGCAGCCTTCGTACCCTTCCAGCCTGTTTAACTAGCAGAGATGCAGTCTTGATCCTCTACTGTTCACTGATTGTCAGTGCAGCTCGTTTGACTTAAGCGGTCCCATTCATTTCTCCTTTCATCTTTCTCCTCCTCTTCTCTGGGCTCGTTGTGTCAGTCCTGCTGGAGCACTGCCTTGCCCCTGCCAGCACCTTCCTCCCGCTAGTCCAGTTTACCGTCCAGTTTCCGCATTACTGTTTCGTAGACTATAAGTGGTGGCTTATTAATAGGTTTTGAAGCCAACTTTACTGTGACAGAGTTTGAAAAGCATAGAATTAATAAAACATATGTAATATAATAAGGGAATGTTAGATTTGCTGCTTTCTAAATATAAAAGGTGCACATTATTGTTAGATAAAATGAACACTTTTTTTTGTAAGAATATGGATACAGTTCTAAACAATTGCATCTTCACATTTCAGTTTTAGAAACTGGGGGGATATGCGTCATGTGTGGATAACAGAGGAGAGAGGAAGAGAGTGAAAACATTTTCTAGTAGCTATGAGAAGCTGCTTTTTAAATCCTATTAATCTCCCTATAGAGAGAGATGCAGTGCTGATTTTTATGCCTCTTTCAAAAATGGCAGTGGTCAGAATCACTGTTAAACACACATGGATATGTAAGATATCCCTATACTTAAGCATTCTCAACAAAAAAGCTGTTTATTTTTTAAATTGATATCTAAAAATACATAATTCTGTGATTATGACAATTTCATACAATTAATGGAGACTACTACTAAGTTGTGAGATAATAGAAATTATTTTATTACTGAAAGGAAATAGATGTTCAGTAGTTAAGTCTTATATATTTTGTTTACATTTTTACATAGTGAAAACTAGGTAAATCAACTGAAAAAAATTCTCTTGCTCGTATAGAATCATTTTATTGCTGGTATGGAATTACTTTTTGGCTTTACTGATTATTTGGCACCTAAAACCATAGTCATTTATTTAACACTTTTTTTTTCATCCTAATAATTGAAGGCCTTAGGTCTTGTCTATCTAAGGTAGCTTCTCATTTGTGTTAGATTGTTTAGCAGTATGTGTCTTATTAGTTTTTCATCCTAATAGTTAGCAGTAATGTTGCCACACAAATGGGATACTGTGCTTTATTTCAAACATCAGAAATTCAAAACATTTCTAGGAAGAAAATATGTTTTCTCTAATAATCTAAATTATGTTTATACTGTATCACAGAATCGAGAGATTATTGTGGTGTCTTGAACCTTTTCATGAACTTCTACTTTTGAATGGGATTATTTATGAGACCTTAAGAGAGTATGTTTGACAGTTTAATTATTGAAGCTATAATGATGAATCTATTTTGAAACGCTGGGTAGCTAGAAGTAAAAGTGTATTAAGATATACATTAAATGGTTTATTATTAATTCTTGTCAGTGAATGTCTTACTTTGGTCAGAGTCTTAGTTAATGTTTCTGTTGCCTTGATTAACACCATGATATAAAGCACCTTGGGAAGGAAAGGGTTTATTTCATCTCCAGGCAGGACCTGGAGGCAGGAGCTGATGCAGAGTTTATGGAGCATTGCTGGCTTGCTCTTCTTGGCTTGCTCCATCTGCCTTCTTTTCAACAACAGGTCGACCAGCCCAGGAAAGACTCCACTCACAGTGAGTTGGACCCTCTCATATCAGTTATCAGTTAAAATGTTCCACAGGCTGGGTCTGGTGAGGGCATTTCCTACTTGAGGTTTTTTCCACTGCCTGGGAGACCAGCCTCCTGCGGCACAGGGATCAAAGGAGATCATGGAGTCTGCATACTAAGACTCCCCCCACCCTTTTTTTAAATCCGAGAAAGTAAGGGAAAAGACATCTCTTGTTGGTTTCCTTCTTTTTTATTTATTCTGACTTTATTTTTTACTCTACAGCTTATATACCCCAACAAAATCTTTAAGGCAATATAAAAATTACAGTTGGTTCATTCTAGAATACAAGTTAAAAAAAAAAAGCTCAGCATGTTTTCCATATCCTTCACAGGATTAAATACTTTATGTATTACAGGTGAAAAACAAGTTGTCCCAAGAACCCACATACGTTCATGTCCAAGAGTATAAACAAGCAGGGTATTTTTCTCAGACAGTTCTTTTACTGGCAGGCTGCATATTGTGGTTACAAAGAAAGGATCAATCATTTTATTATTTATATAAGGAATCTTTAAAGAAATCATAGACCTAGACTTTTATATATGAAAAGTAACTAGTCAGCTCTATTTAAAATTTTTAGAGTACATACCCATTCATCAACAGTTTTGTATATCAGGAGGTTGAAGGCAAATATGAGTACAGAAAATTAATCACCATCCTTAATCACCAGCCAATCTAAGGAAGGAAAGTACATCACCTAATAGTAATTGGGCTGCTTTGTTTTTGATCCCCAACTTTAAAAAGTCCCTCAGCTATCTATGTGTCCTTGTGAACTTTAGATTGTTTTCTAGGGCTTTTCGTCTTAAAGCTATTATCAAACCATCTTAATCTAACTAAAGTCATTCTGAGGCTTTATTTAAGCTATGATGCACTCAGAATCCTGTGAACATGTCCCCCAACATTAAGATTAGAAGAATTTGAGCCAATTGACTCCTGGGACTCAATTGTTAACCTTAACTCTTAGTCATTAACCTAAGCCACGGTCTTTACAGCTCTAAAGCAGAAACTCATGTGTTCTAGCTGTGTGACACTTTTATTGTTTTATTCTTTTATCAGAGACTGGGGCAACATTTTGATCCTGCTTTTACTTATGTTAATTTTCCTACTAAACTAACCTCTATCATAATCTCATGCTATATTTATTAGAGATTTTCATTATCAAAATCTTACTAAACTAACGTTTTTATTATGGAAAATTATTTTTTCAGTTTAATAGTACAGCTTAGGAGGAAATCTTCATAATTTACAAGTAAAAATGTCCAATAGAATGGTATATTGCCAAGAGATGATCATACCTACATTAAGGGCAGTGGGGATTTCCTCACACCCATTCACACCATTCAGAGTAGTAAACATGCAGAGACATAGGGACCGAGGCCCTTGGAGCCTTGCCTTTCTGAGATTCACCCATCAGGGTTTTGTTTCCTGGTGAGCCAATCCCCTGAAGTCAGTTGCCATCTGTTGCTTCTGACATGGCCACTGGCAGGTTCCCTCTGCCCAAATGACTAGCTTGTGCCAAGTAACATGAAAACTAGCTACTACAGTCAGGTAATGTGAATATTTTTCTTTTTATTATTAACATTTAGGAGAGATGACTTAATTGGTGTGTGATACTCCATCTTTTAAATGCCATTTTCTTTCTTTATAAACAAATACTGGTGCTGGAGATTGCAGGGCTTCACAAGTGTAACAGGTTTGTCCTGCTGAGCCACATCTCAGTCTTCTTAGTTTTTTTGGTTCATTGAACTGAGAGGTTAATTTTCTCATCTTCAGGATGGAGACAGAATTATTATAACTGCTTTGGATTACTATATATTATCTGTGGAGATGACATTCTTCTTGTTTTAGACGTAGAATCTTGCCAGGAGTCATCTGTGTGGGGATTCTATCTGGAAGTGGTTTTATGACATACGTTCCTAGAGATTGCTGTTTCCTTGGAGTCTACTTGACTCAGTGTTTTAGCTGAGCAGATAGATAATAAGGTAAAGCTGACTTCAAAGAGCAAGGCAAGAAAACAGTGAGGAGAGAAGACAGCTTGTTGATGTGAGAAGAACACAATTTAAGAGGTTGGTTATGTTATTGTTTGAACTTAGAGAAAAACTTCATTGATATCTCTTTAATACACTTGATTTCAAGGTGCCAAAGAAAGCTCATAGAAACCAGTGAGGAAACACATGTTTTTAGTTCTGCTACAGAGTCCAAAGGAGAGTGCTGCAACAGATGTGTAAATGGACACTGCAATGCGTAATTTGAGAAATGCATACCATGAACTTTACTTGAATTGTCTGAGTTGGCTCACCTATTTTAGGATGACATATCTTACACATTAACTCAGCTAGCTTCTTACCAGTGATGTTGTTGTTGGCAGGTTTTAGATTCTGTTCTGCACATGGGAAAATTTATGGTCAAAGTGATGTAGTATTTTTCCCCCCTGAAATATTATATCATAGCTATTCAATAAGTAAGTTTTTGAAGTAAGACATTTGGATCTTTCTATTACTATTTTATTGTTTCAAATTATTTTCCTAGTGTGTGAGACCTGAAATAACCAGTAATGATTAACATCTAGTAATCCATTAGAAATTATTTAATAGAAGTCTGTCTAATGAACACTTGTAATGCATTTAAAATGGAAATTATAAGTATATATGGTGATGTATTGTGTATCAAATTAAGATTGCCTGATGATCAGAGGACAGAGTCAGCTAGAGTTAGCCATAGAACTCAGGCAGTGGTAACATACTTCTTTAATCCTAGTACTTGGGAGGCAGAGGTCTGTATGGATCTCTATGAATTCAAGGCCACCCTAGGCTACAGGAGATTAATCCCGTCTAAAAGAGAAACAGAGCCAGGCAGTGATGGCACATACCTTTAATTCCAGCACTTGGAAAGTTCAAACAGGAAGTAATATGGCTGGCTAGAGAAAGAAATATAAGACAGGAGTTCTGCCCTTCACCCTTGGCTTCCTTTTCTTTCCCTGTTGAGCCTGAAAATCCATGCAGACAGGATCTACCCCTTTCAGCATGAGGATTCAGTAGTGCTGAGAAGTGGCTGTGGCTTGTTTCTCTGTCAGCTTTTCCTCAATATCTGGCTCCAGGTTTTTATTAATACGAATTAGGATTTGTGTAATAGGTGTATTAGAGTTCTAAAATTTGGGCTTAATTTGTGTTACAAATTGGGATTATTGTTTTATGTAGTTTTGTTGTTAATATTTCAGATAGTCACCAAAACAGAACTAATAATTCTTGTCATTTTTCCAGAAGATAAAATACAAAGTTAAATATGAATTTGGGTTGCTCTGGAAGACAAGAACTTCTATTTAGATTTTTCATTATTTTGTTGACTTAGTTCCATTGATCTAAGGATTTCAGGGAGTTATTTTATTGATTTAAAAAAGTGTAAAATAATGATCACATGGATACTTGAATCTCCCATTTAAGTGATGTTTTAATGTTAAAATAAAAATCTGCTTTCAAGAAAGTGACTGTAAAAGTATTTTATGCAAGATTTCATATGGGTTACCTTAATGCCTGAATAATAAATTTTACCTCATAAAAATGAAATTCAATAATACAGTAGCTTTCTCAGCTCAGTAGCATCTGGTCTATTCTCCTGAGAGCCAATATTTTCCAACTCATTAGGATCATGTCATTCTGTGTGTCGTCAACATTGACTTAGCCAAGCTACCTTTACTTACACAGCCGCCAAACTATTAAATAGGTCTCTTGTGGAGTGAAGTCAAATATTCCTCTTACTTTACTTCTGTCTTAGAAGAGAGGAAGAAAATATACATACTGTAACATTTAAACATCTGGTTTAAAACCACATCAGTGTAGCTCTGAGCAAATTTACAGATTTGGTATTCTTCCCAGGTGTGCATATAAAAAGGATTTTAGAGTTATTGAAGACTCTTTAACCACTCAGAAAATGGCTAAGGGATAGTGAGACGGTTTTTCTATTTCTCTTTTCAAATTACTTTCTCTGCCCACAATTCTGAAAACATGTTTTAAGTGTTCTAAGGTACATATTTCTGATTTGTTTTAAAGATATTTATTTATTTAATAATAATAATTAATTGGGTTATAATTTATGTTCCAGTGAAAAGATGAGTACATCTTTTCTTGTTTCTTCCTCATCTTTGTTTACCTTTTGACTGGATCTTCTTTTAAGTCACCCAGGCTGGCTTTTATCTTATAATGATGCTTTCTCACCTCTGGAGTGCTTAAGATTGAAAGCATTAGTTATTATGCTCAGCTAAAACTTCTTAATATTTAAACTTTAAAAAAATTTTCCAAGTCTTGAAAAATATATTTATGTATTTATTAGTGTGTTTTCATGTGTGTGAGTGTATAATCTACATGTATGTAATATGCACATGTGAGCACATGGCCACACATGCATTCAAAGCCATAAAGTACTTCATAGTGTCTCCATCACTCTTCACCCTATTCCCTTGAGATAAGGTTCCCTCCCCAGTAAACCATAAACTTGGGGTTTGGCTAGGCTGGCTGTCCTGTGAGTCTCAGAGTCTACTTTTTTTTGCACCCCAGTTATAGAATTAGAATGAGCAGCCAAGCCCAGTTTTTTGTGTGGGTATTTCTTTTCTTTTCTTTTTTGAGACAAGGTTTCTCTGTGTAGCTCTCACTGACCTGGGACTCATTCTGTAGACAGGCTGGCCTTGAACTCACAGAGATCTGCCTGCTTCTGCTTCTTGAGTGCTGGGATTAGAGGTCTGTGCTGCCACCACAATCCTGTATGGGTGTTCTCATGCTGAGATTAACATTCAAGTCCTCATGCTTTCAGAGCAAGAGTTCTCACCCCAGAGCCAGCTAGTCAGCATCGAGTTTTTTGAATTTTTAAATGTCTGTCTGTGTTGTACTTGTTACTTCACTGCTGCTGTGATAAAACAGCATAGCTAAAGCAACTTATAGAACAGAAGGACTTGTAGCTAATAGTTCTAGAGAGATGAGATGCATCATGAAATAGAAGTGTGGTAAGTGGCAGATATGGAGGCCAGGTCAAAAGCCACAGGCATGAAGCACAGAGGGGGAGCTGGAAGAGCAGACATTTATTCTCTGTCACTTGCTGTGGCAGGCTTCCTTCTGTAGAGTTTTACCCCCAGCCCTCTCTGCACAAATACCACCACCAATGGGGGACCAAGTGTTCAGTTACTTAGTCTATGGGGGGAAATTTGCATTCAAATAATCATACACATGTATGTACATACATATCTGTGTTCATTATATATGATATATGTACACATTCATAATATAAATGTTTTGAACATCATAATTCCTTTTCAAGTGAATTTGTGTCTGGGTATTGATAATTCATTTATCAACCATGTTATCACCAAAGGCTGTTAACAAGTTATTAATTTCTCAAGTACTAATTTAGTATGTTTAAAATATATAGTAAGTCGATTTCTTACTATATATATATTTTTTTTTTGCACTTCATCAAAAGGGATTGGGTGAATGACTGAATAATTTCAAGTAGGAAAAAATACTCTTTATAAAATCTGAGTCTACTGTGAAGACTTGAGAAAAAACTCAGCTTCCTAAATATTTCCCTGGACTATTGAAAAAGCATGCAATTTTTGTCTTTATTATGATTTGTTAGTCATTATAGAACATCTTTTATGAATATTGAGCATATTTTAATGTGAATGTTGGCAATGATATGACTATAGAGGAATGTGTTAAATTTGTTAAGAAAACATTTTTTTTTGCTTATGAAGCTATCTTAATTGAGTATTTGCTTATGTACTTGTTTGTTCTATTCACTTAATAAACTTGAAAATATGTATTTTGTCATATACTTAATTTTAGGGACAGTTAACCATAAATAAACATGGTTGTAATATGTTTAATATCAGCTATTATAGGGTCAAGCATGACTAAAAATACATAGTGGTTATTTACACACAGTGTGGGAAGAAGCTACTGATGCTACAGTGTGCCCTGCCCTGTCAGTGGGACTTCTGACAACGTATTAGAAGCTGGGCAGCTTCACATAGCAGCAGTGTATCATCTCACAGTCTGGAGATCAAGTCTGAGGTCCAGGGGATGGGAGTCTGTTGAGTGCTGTAGATCAAGTCTGAGGTCCAGGGGATGGGAGTCTGTTGAGTGCTGTAGGGTCAATGAATCTTTTCTTGTCCTACCTTTTGTGGCTGCCAAGCTTTGTTTTTCCTTGGTTTGCAGTTCCCGATCTGCCTCTGTCTGCTACCATGCTGGCCCCTTTCTCTCCTCTCCCTCCCCCTTCTCCTCTACCCCTTCTTTCTCCTCTTCCTCCACCTTTTTCTCCTCCTGGCCTCCCTTCTCCCTCCCCGTAGTCTCTTCTGTGCGTCAGTCTTCGTTGTGTAAGGACAGTTGCTCAGTGTAAAACTCTTCCTGGAGTGAAGACATGCTTGGAGGAATGGGCATAAGGCATCTCTCTTTTCATTTCCCATCTACCGGAAGACAAGAGGAAAGGCTTCTGGCAGCCATTCTGCTCACATCTGAATGCAATCTTGAAGGTGTTTGCCTTTTTCTTTTAACTCACACATATTCTGCCTGGATTCTTGCCCCCTGCTTGCACGTCTTACACTAGCTTTCCACATGGTCAGGGTGAGCCTGTAGCAGAACTTAGAAAGGGAAAAGGAATTGGTTTGCCATCTGCCCAGAGGCAGAAGTTTCTTCCTGTATTGGTGTATTTTGGGCCTTTAGTGGTCAGTATTTTTTCTGGTGGACTTTCTTGTTAAATACTGACAAACTGGATTGTGGAATGATTTGCAGGCAGAAAGGTGGAGTAGTTTTGTTCTATGGAACCTGTATAGCATCTCTGTATATCATCACTGGCTTTTAGACTTCTGATTCCTTTCCAGAGAACAGGAGCTGGCTATCACTGCCACAGAGGAGTTTAGGTTATTAATATTAGTTATCATTTACAAAGGGGGCTTTGAGTCTACAGTCATAATTTCAGATATGTTTGTATAATGTGGTCAGACTACATTCAGCCTGAGTCCTCTCTGTCAGTATACCATGTTATAATTATCATTGATATCATGTCAGCAACTAACCACCAGTAGTGGTAAGCTAGTTCACCATTATCTGAGAACTGTAGCACTAAAATATAAAATCCATGCTTCAGGTCTCTAATGTTTTTTCTTTTCTGTGTATTGCAAGTTATGACTGTTTTTTTCTTCCCTGAATATGTAATTGCTATTTTCTAAAGTTCTCAGTGTTTTGTATGCCCTGTTTCTATTGGTAAGTTTCAATCATTCCAATAGAAATTATGAGAAGGGTGAATAGAAGAAAATGCCAGCTGATTTTAATAAATTTTTTGCCTTTTTCTTGCATAGATAGGATCTTCCACAGTTTTTTCGTCACCACAAGAATAGGGATATTTATTTCTAGATACATTTCTTGTAGAAATAGTCTATGCACAGGAACACATACATTCACAATTATATCTTTTCATTCACAAAAATTCAGCACATTATCTTACAAGTTTTTCCTTACATTAGCATATTGCAAGGATGTCCATTATTTCGGTTTTCTTAGTGGTTATAGGTTATGTATGGCCTATTTGAAGCAGTCCATTTTACATTGAATATGAACCTAATTTTTATTTCCATGGTGTCTGTAGTAATGGCTCATTTTATTCCTTGACAGTATAGTCTATGTCTTCTCCTTCTTATTCTTGTTAGAGGCTCATCAATTTTATCAATTTTTTCAAAGACTCAAATCTTTGTTTCATCAAATTTTAGGTTTTCCATTGTATTGATTTCTCCTATTTTCTTCCTCTTTGTTTTGATGTTTTTTTTTTTTTTTTAGATTTTTGTTTGTTTGTTTTTGTGTTTTGAGATAGGATTTCTCTGTATAGCTTAGATGTCCTGAAATGTTTGTAGGCTGGCCTGGAACTCACAGAGATTTGCTTAATGTGCTGGGATTAAAGGCATGTGAAACCTCTTCTGGCTTTCTTATTTTTATTTTTTCAAGTTTCTCTTTTAAAGATATATTTTTGCTTCTGTTTATGTTTATGATTTTGGCATATGGGCTTACAGGTGTTTATAAACCTTCTAACACAGGTGCTGAGTGAGAACTGAACTCAGGTCCTTTGGAAGAGCAGCAAGTGCTCCTAACTGCAGAGCTATCATCTTTCTGGCTTTATTTTTAAGGTTCTTGTTATGACTTTTTTTTTTTTTTTAACTTTTTGAGACAGGATTTGTGTGTGTGTGTGTGTGTGTGTGTATGTGTGACAGTTTTGGCTATTCTGGAGCTTGCTTTGTAGACCAGTCTGGCCTCAAACTCACAGAGATCTGCCTGCCTCTGACTCCAAAGTGCTGGGATTAAAGACGTGTGCGACCACAACCTGGCTTAAATGATTTATTTATTTTTTCATTTTCATTTCACTGGCTTTGGTGTTTTGTCTGTATGTCTGTATGAGGGTTTCAGATCCCCTGCAAACAGAGTTATAGACAGGTCTAAGCTGTCATGTGGGTGCTGGATTTGAATCTAGATCTTCTGGAAGAGCAGCCAGTAAGTACTCAACCATTGAGCCATCTCTCCAGTCTTCTGTTTTGTTTGAGAGTTTCTCTATGTAACCCTGCTTTCCCTCTTATAAATGCATGTTGTAAGTTTTTCTCTCAGTACTGCCTTATTATTTTGTCATAAAGTATGCAACATATTTTCATTAAGTTCAATGTATAGTAAAAGCTCTCATGGATCAGTCAGTTTTCCTTTTAGTTTCCAAGAGTGCAGTGGCTTGCCTAATCATATTTGTTACCTACTCTAGTTTATTCCACTGTGGTCAGAGAATATGATTTCAGATTCTTTTAGTTTTGCTATATTGGGCATTCTATGACCCAGGACAAAGTATGTCTTCTACCGCAGCTTGAAAGAATGGTATTGGGCAGTGTGTTCTGTAGATGCACATTCGGTCTTAAACACTTCCTGCCTGATCCATAGCCTTGCTGATTTCTTGTCTGCTCCATCCGTTGATAGGAGGTTATTAAAGCCTGATAATGAATGTGTTTCATCAGGTGGCTTCATGCATTTTGCAGTTCCATTGTTTGGTGTCTAAACCTTCAGGATTGTCTTCTCTGGGCTGTTTATCTTTGCTGTGAGGTCTATGTAATTGGATGCTAATGTAGCCACTTGCATTTTCTTTTGATTAATATTTGAATAATATATCTTACATACTCATTCATGTGTTTGCCATGTAACTCATAAAACTGACTTTAATCTGAGGCTCAAGAACTGCTAGGCTTCAAGCAATCTTCACTATTAATTTTTTGCCATTTTAAAAAATTATTATATTTTGAGGTGTGTGTGTGTGTGTGTGTGTGTGTGTGTGTGTGCACACATGAGTGAAACTGCCCTTGTTAAGCATAGGCATTGGATGACCTAGAACTGGAATTAATAGGCAGTTGTGAGCTGCCTGGTGTAGATTTGTGCATGAACGCAGGTCATCTGCAAAAGCAGTGTATATTCTTAACTGTGGGGCTGCCTCTTTAGCCTCTGCTTTTATTCTTTGAAGAGATTTTTTTTTTTTTAAATGCTTTAACCCAAATATACGGGTTGATAATGGTATCCTTACTTTTCTTGATTCTGCATTGTTTCTTTTTTTTTTTTTTAAATTATCTGTTTATCCTTCAAATGTTTCTTAAAGGAGCCTTTTTTAAATTGAACATATTTTTTATGATTGTAGACACTATGCCTTACTTATTTCTCAGTTGCTAGTATTTCCTTAGCAAGTGGTGTTTACTTTGGACAATGTCTGGAGATATAATGTGTGTGTGTCTGTGTGTTTCAGAGTGCAAATAGTTAAGTTAACTATACTAATTTTAAAAGAGTGTCGTTTCTCCTCCTCTTCCACCTATGACACCATATGTAGTATGGAGGATGGTAAGTTAAAGATCTGTATGTGTGAGTAAATGACCAAAGTTACCAGCTAAAATTAAATTTTAAAATTGAACTTATACAAGGCAAATTGTTAAAGTAGAATTGCTAAATGCTTTCTTGTATCTTCAGTTCTCAAGACCCGTTATCTCTATCCTTGGAATTTCACTGGAAGGGCTCATAGGTGTTAATAGTAACCCTTGGATAAAAGTTTCTATACCATCATATTAGGGTCAGGAAGGGTAAGACAGAGCAGATTCTGAGGAGACATATACCCCCTTTGCTCACTGCCTCCTTCTGGAGGCTGTATTTCAGTTTTCTTCCTTTTACCTGCCACAAAATTGCAACAAATTTTGTAATATTTCCTGTAATACCCATGGTTTTTTTGGGTGCTTTTCATATTAGCAACCTCTGCTTTGCAAGTACCAAAATTCCAGGCTCCAAGAAGAAAAGCACTTGTTCAGTGTACATATATATATATATACATATATATATATATATATTATTGGTATAAAATCTAGGTGCAGTCAGCTAGTCTTATCAGTCAGAGAAGGAGAGCAAATGAAGTTCCTGGCTGCTGCCACCCTAGAGACAACTTCCAGGCAAGCACTCTAAGATAGTGGTCTGAGGGATGCTGTAAATTTTATTTATTCTTATTTGTTTTTTTGAGACAGGATTTCTCTGTGTAGCCCTGGCTGACTGAGACCTCACTGTAGCCCAGGTTGGCCTCAAACTCATAGAGATCTGCCTGCCTCTGCCACCTGAGTGCTGAGATAAAAGGAACATGCTCTACTGCCCAGCACAGCTGTAATTTGAAAAAGTTTGTATAGTTTTTGCTTGCCTGCTTGGGAATGTGTTCTCTCTCATTTCCTTTTCCACCCTCCTTCTCAGCTGGCCCATGAGCTGCTAAGAATTCTCATTTCCACCTTCACCTTCCATCCTGCTGTTGGTGAGCTGGGATTAGGTATATGCTCAACCACTTCTGGTTTTATGTGGGCTTCTTTTTTTTTAATATTTATTTATTTACCATGTGTACAGTGTACAGAAGAGGGTACCAGATGTCATCATAGATGGTTGTGAGCCATGTGGTTGCTGGGAATTGAACTCAGGACCTCTGGAAGAACACTCAGTGCTCTTAACCTCTGAGCCATCTCTCCAGCCCCTTTTATGTGGGTTTCTGAGAATTTGATCTCTGGTCTGCATAATTATGTGGTAAGTTCTTTTACTGTGCTAGTTGTGTCACTGTGGGGATAGCTTTGAGGTCTCATATGCTCAAGCTATTCTCATTGTGGGACACAGCTCACTTCCTTTTGCCTGTGGATCAAGATTTAGAACTGTCAACTCCCTCTCTAACATCATCTCTGCCCACATCCTGCCTTGCCTCATGCCATGATGATAATGAACTAAACCCCTGAAACTGTAAGCCAGCCTCACTCAATGAAGTTGTTTTTTTTTTTTAAGGGTTGCTATGGTTGTGGTGTCTCTTCACAGCAATAAAACCCTAGCTAAGATACAGGCCAACCTGGTCCCAGATGTGGAGCAGCCTTCCTGCTTCAGCCTTCTGAGTGCCAGGGTTAATGGCATGTCTCACCATGTGGAGTCTCACTTACCTTTATTGTCAACATATACTTCCCACTCCCCAACTTTCTCCTCACACGTCTCTTAGGTTAACTTCCCTGGAGATCAGTTTCAGTAGAATTTTGTTTACTTTTTATTCTTTGCCTGAGGAGTGCAGTCTTAGGCCACACATAGTATGAATGAATGAATGAATGAATGAATGAGTACACGAAGTATTTGGGAAAGTCAGAGGAGTTCGGCTTTTGGAAAAGGCAAAATGAAAGATTAAAGTTTATAGAGCATTTTGAGAATTATTTATGCAATAACTCAGAATTGTCTTGTCTAATATCTTAGCCACTAGCCATATGTGATTTCTGAGAACTTAACATGTGGCTAACCTGAATTGGGGCAGGTAAGTAGAATATCTGCTGTAAAACCCATACTTTTTTATGGGGAAAGAAACCAAATACCTTTCCTCTTTTTGTTTGTACATTTTATCCTTTCAACAATTATGTTTTAGGTGTATCTGGGTTAATAAAATATTAGTAATTTTGTCTGTCTTTGTTTAATACCATGCATGTGGTACGAATTTCTACATTATGTAGGTGACTGCCAAACTACACAGCACTGGCTTAGAAAGTGAGGTGATGATGTTTTACCTGTTAGCTTTAGGCTATTACTAACAAGAAAATGTGCCTATATTTGTTCTTTTTAATCACTAACAAAAATATCTGACAGACACAACTTAAGGCTCAGCAGTTAGGAGATTTCAGAAGCTCATTATTTTGGACAAGGCCCAGTGGTTGGAGACACTTTGTGACACTGGGAACATGGGCTAGGGGCTCTTCCTTCACTTGGTGGCAGCAGACTGTGAAGCCTTTTCAGATTGGAAGAAAGAGTTGGTATGACTTTTAAAGGTTGTCCCTAACTACCTATTCCTTCAGTTGGGTTCTAGCTTCTAGCATAGTCCCCTAAATTACAGCCATTTTAGGAATAGGCGTGTAAGCATATGACTGTAGGAGACTTTGGATTGAAAGTGCAGCAATGACTGATAGTGACACATTAGCTTTTCTTTCATACTGTCTTACAGCTAACTTTGTGGCAAAATCAGTTTGCTGCTCAACTCTCTTGACAGTCCTCAAGCTAACAGTGTCTCTTGGCATTTAAAACTGCGTAGGGCTTTCAAAACCATGTAACAACAATAACAACAATAATTTGACAGAGACCTTTTATCACCTATGAAATCTAAAATATTTACTCTTTGCCTCTTGGTAGAAAAAGTTTACTGACTCATAGTTCAAGTTTATTTCCACTGCTTTCTCCCTGTAATAACCTGGGGGTGACCAAAAAGACATGGCTCCCTTTTAATGTGAGCTGGGTTTAGTAGTAGTCTACTTCATTATTGAGTAGTGTGGATTGTCTATCAAGAGACCATTGAGTTGTGGATTAGGTGCCTGTAGATTGAACAGAGCATCCTTCCAGTATTGCAGTTGAGTTACATAAGAGTATTCTTTAGTATAGAAGGTTCACTGCTGGCATCTTTTGTGTGGCCTCAGAAGTTAAGTCACAGCTTAGTTTTGATGTCTCAAGTGTTGTAGCGTCAACTAGCTGATGAGTAGAGGGTGAGTGGTAGTAGCAGTTAAAGGCTTGCTGTTAATTTACCAAGAGCAGCTTGACAGGAATGGGTGACATGAGCATGGCCATCTTCACAACATACATTTTTCATGTGTAATAATCCGTATTCTACCAAGGGTGGTAACATTTGCATCAGAATCATATTTCTTTCCTCTTTGCACCATTTATGATGCTATATTGCTGTGTCTAAATGGAGATGGTTTCAGACAGCAGTACTGTCACTCTGTTTGACTAACAGTTTCGTTCTTATTGGTTAGCTTTTCTTGTGCCGTCAGCATGTGTAGCAAAGATTTCTGATCAGGAGATTTTATTTTGTTGTTTTTTTTTTTTTTTTTTTTTTTTTTTTTTTTTTTTTTTTTTTTTTTTTTTTTTTTTTTTTTTTTTTTCTTCTTTACGGTTTGTGGCTCTCAATTTTTAGTTTTCAAGCCTGCTGCTTCCTAATAGAAACAGGCCATTGGCAACAACTTCAAGGATAACCATTTATGACAAGACCTATCAAGAACAGTGTTGGCCAGAATGAAGTTGACCTTGAAGTCAATATACTCATGTGGGAGTTGTAGTTGGACAGCTCTTGTATTATAATGAACACCATTAGCTTTCAGCTCTGTGTCACCATCAGTGAATTGGTTTTTTTGGAAAACCTGTATGTAAGTCAGGCTTCTAATGGAGTGTGCTGTTTTATTTGAAGTGGTGGTGCAATAGAGGTTAGGTTCTCTCCTAGATTTAGCCAAATATGCTTGGGGCAACTGTCCAGAGACTGGGTAACTTTTAGTGAACAAGATATTTATTGGCTCACAGTCTTGGAAGGATACATTTTCTAGAATATAAAGATTTATTTCCATCCATTGTCCAGTTACCTATTTCTTTTCACTCTCTGTGGTATATAAGTTCCTTATTTGTTCTGATTTCTCAAATTAAGCTTTACTCTTACTGGGAAATTCAGACAAGTGACTTGAAGACCTCAGATGTGACTGTGAATGAGATACAACAAAACACTTTTACTTATGAAACATTACTTTAGTTGACTTATGACTACTTTACCTGCTTATATCTTTTTTTTGAAAGTGATAGCTTACTGTTATGAAATAAGGAGAAAATGGATGGACTTGGAGAATATCCTCCTGAGCGAGGTATCACAAACTCAGAAAGAGAAGCAGGGGATGTACTCACTCATTAGTGAACTCTAAACAAACAAACAAACAAGAAAAAAAGCAAAGCATGCACAAGCTGCAAGCCGCAACCACTGAACAGCTTGGGATCAGAAACACTCTGGACTGACTCCTTGGATCCCACTCCCCCTAGAGGAACACCTGACTCAGTCTTGAGGTTGGGGGGGAGAAAACTGGATCTGCCAGGAGTGGAGACTGAACTAAGCAATATTGGGACAGTGGGACCATGGGACTGCCTGCTGCCTGCCCAGGGAGGGGATGGGGATTTGTGGAGAAGAATGAATGACCTGATGTGGTGGGAGGGGAAGGGACCTTGAATAAGGATATACAAGGATAGAAAGTGTGACTTCTTTGTTCATAATAATAATAATAATAAAAGAAAAAAGAAAGAAATAAGGGGAAAATTGAACCGCCCTTAGGTAGCAGATAATAAGCAAGAGTTGTCTGCATTTGAGAAAGTTGTTCAGTTGCTGTGCATTTCCATTATTTTTCCATGACAGAGACTAGAACTCACCTGTCTGATGCCAGGTTACTTGTATAGTCTATAACTGTTGTTACCTTAGAAACTGGTTGTGCCCTGACAAATGGGGTGCTAGTGTGTTACCACAGATCTCTGTTCGAGCCTTCATTACAAGGAGGACACTGCAATGTGTTTTCAAGTAGGTCTCTTGTCCGATGTTCTTGGTTGACACGTTCTACTCAGTACAGCTCATGTCCCAGTTCTCATCAGGTCTGATTGCAGCCCGAGGAAGCTGTTGGTCATTGACCAGACAGGTAGCCAATTTGCTTGCAATATTAGGACCATTCTTTCTGTACTTGATAAGTGATCAGGTAACCAGCAGGACAGGATGTGGTGATTTTTATTATGGGCCACTGTAATAACTTTCAGGGTTTTGGGAGGTAGTGTTAGCATCTTTGTCCATGTTGCTGACAAAGGAATTTGTTCAAGTGCTGGCTATTTCCTTATTGTATAGTTAGGTCCCCAAGATTTAAATTCCCACCTATATCTCTATTGTATTTTATTACTTATGGTATCTTGTCATGCTTCCTAAATTTCCAAATTTATTATTTCTTCATTGAAAAATGTGAATATAAATCTTTTTCTGTGACTTATGGTAATTACATTAATAGCAATAACAATCTATTGGCTTGTTTTATAATTTTATGAAATGAGTTTTTTTTTTTTACTATGTAAAGGAAAGTAAATACAAACTATAAGGAATTTAGATAATATACAGAACAATCACTGGTATTTTTAACGTAGGGTGGAATCTTATGACAGTTAACTTTTTTAATTTCATTGTATTATTTGTTTTCTAACACCCTTTCTACACGGAAACTTATATAATAAGTTGTCATCTAGTTCCTTAAATATGTACAGTTTTGTTTTAATAGGCCATGGGGACCTTTTGTTTCTGAATTCTATTTTAGTGAATTAGCTTTTAAAAACATCTACTGCAAACTATGGTCTTAATGCAGTCATTAATTCTAGACAATTTTCAGGGCTAGAGAGATAGCTCAGCGGTTAAGAGCACTGACTGCTCTTCCAGAGGACTGGGGTTCAATTCCCAGTACCCACATGGCAGCTCACAACTGTCTGTAGTTTCAGTTCCCAGTTCCAGGCAAACACCAAGACAAATAAATAAAGTTTAGAAAAAAAAATTCTAGATAATTTTCATTAGTATAAGAACATTTTACAATCAAAAAGACTTCTTACTATGTATTATAAAATATATCTCATTATTTTAAATACTATCTAAAATAATTTTTGAGTAATAACTTGGTTATACAACATTGCTTTGTGAAAATTATAGCTACTATTATAGAAAAATGTCAATAAGGACATCAGTTATTGTTTGCTATGTGAGAGCACTCTTGAGGTTGATAACTTTGTTGCATCATATAGAGTCAGATTAGTTTTACAGGACGGTACCAAACTCCTCACGTACAAACAACACACTGGATTACAGAAAGGCTCTGAAGGTAGAATACCACACTGTACATGTTGATTGTGCCTACTCTCAGCACTGTCCACCGCCGCCACTTGCTACATCACTAAGGACAATGTAGCTGCTGCATGGATGATGCGCTCATAAGGTTACTGTACAGAGAAGTGAAGTTTGTGAACCTTTCTAGGTCACAACATCTTTCTGTTTTACACTGTACACATGTGGAGTTTAATAGTGATGCATTTAGAGACCTAACAATACTGTTTAGGCAACACCTTTAGGTTGGAGACCTAGCCAGGGACAATCCTGTGAATTCTTGGAGGTTTCTCTAGCACCTGGTCTTTTTCCAACCCCATATTGAACTTTCTCTATCAAGTTATCCGTCTCTTCTTCTTCTTCTTCTTCTTCTTTTTTTTCTTTTCTCCCTCTGTGTTGTTTCTCTCACTCAGTCATCTCCATCTCTCATGATTTGTTCCCACCTCTTCTTGGTTGTAACCCCCTATGCTCTCAATTAGTGAAGGAGATCTTTTCTATTTTTTTTCTTCCTAGGGGACTCCCTGTATGTCTCTCTTAAGTTCCTTCTGGTCCCAAGCTATTCAGGGTTGTGGTTTGCAGCTTGGGTATTCTTTGCTTTTTGTCTAAAGTTCACTAATGAGTGAGTACATCCCCTGTTTATCTTTCTGAGTTTGTTAAAACTCACTCAGGAAGATATTCTCTAAATCCATCCATTTGCCTTTGAATTTTAGGATGTCTATTTACTGCTGAGTAGTACTCCATTGTGTAGATGTACCACAGTTTGTTAATGCATTCTTCAGTTGAGCGGCATCTAGGTTGTTTCCAGGCTCTTGCTCTTATGAATAATGCTGCTATGAACGTAGTTGAGCTAATGCCTTTGGAGTGCGAATGTGCATCTTTAGGGTATATGCCCAATGGTGGTATTGCTGGATCCTTGGGGGGATTGATTCCCAGTTTTCTGAGAAATCGCCATACTGCATTCCAGAGTGACTGAACAAGTTTACATTCCCACCAACAATGTTGCCTAGACAGGACTTCCCCTATAATCAAATGAATAGCCACCCTAACTGCCATCACAGAACTTACATCCAACAATGAATAGAGGTAGAGGCAGGGATACATGGCTGAACTCAGGGCTGAGTTTCTGGTCCAGCTAAGAGCAGGAGCGGAGAGTCTATATGAGTAAGGGGATAGGGATTATAAGAAAGATTCTCATAGTGATGACTGGCTGGAGTTCTGGAGAGCTCACTAAATGAAGGACAGCCACCGGGGAACCATCAGGAAAAGGAACTAGGCCCTCTAAGGATAGGCAACTGTCCACTGACATGGGCAGAATGTGGAGCCTCAAGGGGAGGGATCAGACTGTGTGTCTGTGCATGGACTGGCACTTCAGAGCCCATTCCCTCCAGAGGAATACCTAACCCAGTCTTGATATTAGGATGAAGAAATTGGACCTGCTTGGAGTGGATGCTGAGCTGATCCATCTTGGGACTTCTTACCCTTTTGGGGGAGGGGGTGGGGAGGAGGGAGGCTGAAGGCTGACCATGAGGGATTGGGAGGGGAAAGGAAGTTGGAGCAAGGGAATACATGGATAAAAAAGACTTAATTTTATAAATTTTAAAAAAGAAACCTAACAGTAATTTTAAGCATTAAATGACACATTGTCATTTGATTGTAGTTTGGACACAAAGAGGGCTTTCTTTTTCAAAGAGTCACAGGATAGTTAGCTGTCATGATGCCTTTGTACCACTTTTGCACCTTCTTCCGTTAAAAGGGAGTGGTCACAGTTTATAAGTAGTAAGAGTTAGGTCTCTTTGATTGTTTGTTTGTTTGTTTTAAGGTTATTCTCAACTGTGTCATAAAGTATTTGGCATTTAGTTTTAGGATTTCACCTCCTAACAAACATTATGTGATATTAACAGCATTATACAATGAGAATTCTCATAGGGTACTTGGAATAGAATTGACAACTTTGAGTCTGTGAGGTAGTATGGGCTTGAACGTGATTTTTATTTGATATATGAACTGTGACATAAGTATTGCATGACTGAGATGTGCTTTTAAGTGGTATACTATGCAGATGGGTTTTTTTCTGAAACAAAGCCAAAAATAAAATCTTGAATGTGTTCGTTTACTGGAAAAATAATACTTCATAGAAACATATGGAAACATTTTTACATTTTTATTAAATGAGCCTTTTACTTTCTAAGTAGTTTTATTGTTGTTCTAGTTAATATGTCATTTACCTCATATTTTCCAAGTTTAGTGAGACCCTGGAAGTCTTACACAGGAAGTTCTGAGATGCTGGGAAGCAACCGGCTTACATTTAGAGTCCCGTGTGTTAGAGGGAGTGTAGATGCTTATGGAAAGTCATAATTGGATGGCTTATATTCTTTAGTTATTAATAATAAGACCAGCCACAGCTAATTCTTTTGATCTCATGGTGGGTCTCATGAGGCTTTGTATAGAGTGGTTATTTTCTTTTTATTCAAATTATAAAGTCACAGAACATTAAATATAATCATGTAAGGAAGAAACATAACAAGAATGTTTTAAATTTTTCTTTCTTTTTTTTTAATCTCCTGCTTTTATTTATAAATTTTATCTGGTTTTATTTACTATGCATATATCATTTTATGTTATTCTTTTTAATTTTTCCATGTGGTCACATACCTTTCTCATTGTCTTTTTCACTGTTGACAGGCATACAAAGACATTCTGCTCAGGTTCTTAAGTCTTTTTTTTTTTTTTTTTCTTAGCTCTCATTGTATTTTATCTTCTGTCATGGAGAGATAATGTAGAATGATGTGAATATTGTCTTTTCACTTAGCTCTAATATTGAGTAATTTATGGTTTTATTATCCTTTAGTTTCATCTGTAACATCTGTAGAACTTTTTCTTAATTTGTGGCCTCTTTTCCTATTCCTGTGCCCTTAATTGAGGAGGGAGCATTCTGAGCAGCTTGCTTTGTTGCATAAGGTATCACCAATATTGACAACTGCAGTATTTAATTGTGTATCTTGAAACCCTTTCTAGAAAAATTTTCGGTAAATCTGTAAATTCACTGTTCAATGTAAAACACCTTGTTTTCTAATTGTAGCTATTGACATTATTATTTATCCATTTTCTTACACTAAACATCTGAGACTTTCTTCTGCCTTTTCACAGCTTTATATATTACATAATCTTTAATCTTCCTGGACCTGGACCAGTCCTTGTGTTCCCATACTTTACTTTCTAACTGGAATGCTGTAATTTATCTAGTAGACTCAGTAATAATGCTACCAAGGAATTCTGGTTATGTCCTTCAGTGCAACTCTCTTCTCTCTCAGGGTCAGTCTTTATCATTTCATGACCTTCTCTCAGACTTATCTTGCAAACTTTCTTTATTGAGCTCCTCTTTTTGGATGTTTGAGAACTGGGAAATGACAGGTTTTATTCTGCGGTTTTAAAGTAATAATTGTTAATATCAGTTTTATTCAGAGTATAGCAAGGGGGGTCTCACATACCAAGATGATTGGTGCTGTTGATATTTTCTGGTTGCCATTCTTAAATAACATTCTTAGCCCAAAAGTTCATGCTTTTTGTAATTAGTTATACTTGTGGATAGTGCTGTGCCCTGGGCTCTGTGTAAGACACCAGCAATGTGTGCACTTCAGCCTTTTCTTCTTATTGTTTTTACCTTGGATTTCCCAAGAACTTTGAATGATAATAATATCCATAATAAAATTTGTGCATTTATTGTTCTGCTTGCAACTGATTTTTAAATATGAAGATAAAATGAGGGTATCTTCAGTTTATTAGTGCCATACAGTTAAACAATTATATATATGTATGTGTATATATACATGAGAAATATATATATGAGACAGTGGTTTCCTTTCTTGTAAAATTGCCCCTTTCCATATTGTTTTTTATTTCAGTTTCTAATTCTTATCAGTAAAGGACAGGCTTTAAAAGTTTGGATCAGATTTTAATAATGAATAGTAAAAATTGGTTGTCTTGTTAAAAATATGATCAATAGATTGCTGAAGAAAGTTTGGGTTGTCTTTTTGGTGACAAGTTGAACTAGTAGTCTTTGTAACATTTTTATATAAAACTTGGTTCTGGTATATTTCATATTTCAATCCTCATACAACAAAGTGATTATATAGTTTCTTTGTACATGACGTCCACATAAGAAGTCTTTGTACTTTGGGCGGTGCTATTACAGGGCTCCTTGCTACAGTGAGTAAATATATTACCTCAGCCCTTAACTAGCCTTCCATTGCCACTGATGACCCAGTGCTTAAGCTGTAACTCTAGCTGCTGACTGGGACCCAGGGGACTTATTTTATTTGATTTTTTGATGCCTTGCTGTAGGCAATTTTAAAGGTGTGGAACCAAGCCATTTTCTCCCTTGGACTCATTTCCACTTTTATTTCCTATGGGACAGCTAACCTTTTTTAAAATTGTTCACCTAGTCTGTGTTACTGTGTGCAGTAGTTATATTACCGGCTCCGTTTGAGCTCAGGGATTTTTTTTTAAAGTATGGCTTAACTGTTAGTGTTACACAATTCTCAGAGTTGAAATTTTATAATTTATCCTGTGCTTTTCTGTTATACACTTTATTCTCTCTGGGTTTATGTTTTTCATGGATTACTTTTATTTTTTGCTTATATACTAAGACTTTTTGGCCTGACTTTTGTACCAGGAGTGTGTAATTGAGAACTGACAGGTTATATGAAGGTTGAGAAGAAATTTAATGAGTTGTTAAAGCCATTGCTTCATTTTTTTTCTGGATAACTAATATATTATTTGTGAGGAAGTGTCCTAAAAAGTTCCAAATGAATAAGTCCCTAGTAGCTTTTAATTTTTCACGCAAAGAACTACCTTTTTTAAGCAAATTAAAATTTATTCTCTAAGAAGAATAAAGTTATTTTCAAAGCATGTAAATGTTTGAGTCTTAAATATGTTTTAGACTTAATATGTCTAAAATATTTGTCTTAAATATGTTGTCTTTACAGAGCTAACCCTAACCCTAACCCTAACCCAACCTTACAGATAAAATATATCCATTCCAAAACCACATGTTTACAATAAGAAATTTGTTTGTTTAGTTTTTTTTTCTCAAAAATTATGGAATTTTTTACTTTTACTTTTTTTAACTTTCAGAGATAGTATCTCATACTATAATAGCTCAGGGTGGTTTCAGACTATGAATAGCACTCCTTTTTCTGTCTCTGAAGTACTATGGACGATTATGCCCGGCTGAGTATTTTATTTTGATCTGCTGTATTGTAAGACATTGGACTTACAAATATGAAAAAGGTGTAGGTTGTCTGAGCTGCATCTTTAACAGGAACCTGGTATCATAGACATTGAGCATTGTGTTTAACAGGAACCTGGTGTCAGAGGCACTGAGCAGTGTGTTTAACAGGGAACCTGGTGTCAGAGGCACTGAGCAGTGTGTTTAACAGGGAACCTGGTATCATAGACACTGAGCAGTGTGTTTAACAGGGAACCTGGTGTCAGAGGCACCAGGTTTAAGTCCTGCTATAAGTTCAAACAGAAGCCACAGAGAAGAGCATAAGCTTAATAATTGAATTTAGTGATTTTACAGAAGAGTGACATTTTGCAGTTCTTTCTCTCTCTCTCTCTGTCTGTCTCGCTCTCTGTCTGTCTGTCTGTCTGTCTCTCTCTCTCTCTCACACGCACACACACACACATACATACATACACAGAGAGGGGGGTAGGTAGTGGGGTATGAGTGGCTAAGCTCTTTGAATCAAGATGCTTGATATAAATGAATGTAAGCTCTGTAAAGACAACATTTATTTGTATATATAATCAATGTTTTTTTGTTTTTTTTTTTTTTTAAACTGTCTGGATTCCTAGAAAATAGACATTGAGACGGGATATATTGAAAACTGTCTTCTGGGGGGGGGAAGTTGGGGACAGTTTTAGACAGAGAGTAGTTACGTTTTTGAATCTAATTTGACAGAAGTCTCTGCTAGCCAAGTAGGGAACTCTAAAGACAAGGCTATGGAGGAGATGTACATAGGAGGACTGTCTAGTCACTTCTGTCAGCATCACTCAGACACCGACTGTGAGTTTCCCCAAAGGGAGTATGCCTTTGTCAAGAAATCTGAGGCAAACTGTTTAGAGCTGGAGCCTTTTGGACAGTTAAACTCCTTGCTATTAGACAGTGTGTTCTTGTTGAAAGATAATTGAAAGATCATATCTATGTGTTTGCCACAGGAATGAGGGTGTGCTGGATCTGAGCATGAAATTAATCAGTAACACATTTGTTCATTGTGTCCATAAATACTATTTGATATTTATTCTGTACTAGGAATAGTTCTGGGCATAGACAGTGTGAACAAAACAGGTATCTCCATTTTTTCATATAGTGTGATTATGACATGGGGAAGCATGTTTCAGGTGATGAGAATGTGTTACAAAGGACCTATGCTGAAAAAGACGTAACAGAAAGAAGGACACTTTTGCCTAGAGAGTTTTAAGAGAAAAAAGTGTGTAAATGTATATACATAGTAAAATGAGGACAGAGATTTTAATAGTAACTATTTTCTAGAGCCCTTGAAAACACAATGAGAATTTTATAATTTGAATAGCATGGAAGTCATCAGTTATAACACAAAGGTCATTGCTATTTTATTTATGGAGTAGAATATTAACTAATTGAACAGTCATGATACAAATGTATCTTGACTTCCGGCTTACCATGTTATGAGGAACCCACCAGAGAAGACTGCTCAGACACAGTTTATCATAAATTGAAAGTCTTTATTCCTGTCTGTGAGAACTACATTCCTGTGTAGCCCAGAGTGTTTAGAGCAAGGCACTCTTTTTTTTTTTTTTTAAACTTTATTTATTTATTTGCCTTGGTGTTTGCCTGGAACTGGAACTACAGACAGTTGTTAGCTGCCATGTGGGTGTTGGGAACCCGGGTCCTCTGGAAGAGCAGACTGTGCTCTTAACCGCTGAGCCATCTCTCCAGCCCGAGCAAGGCACTCTTAAAGGCAAACCCACATCCTATTATCTTGCTGGGCACCTGCAGGGGGTGGTTTTATGCAAGCAAACAGCTTAACAGAAGCCAAGATAAAGTTAGCTTGAACTTGAGTTTTTAGAATAGAGTTGGACACTTTTCCACAAGGTTTTCCATTAAGGAGGTCAAATTCTGGTCAGACCCAAAATGTCCTCAGCAAGAATATAAGATGGAGGAACTTCTGCAGTGTCTTGTTCTGCCACAACTATAGTATGCAGTTATCTGGAGAATTCTTTGTTTGGAGACTTCCTTGATTTCCACTTCATTCACTGAGGAGAGGCTTCAGTTGAACTCAGAGCTCACAGATTTGGCTAGTTTGGCTAGGTAATTTGCTCAGGGTCTACCCTGTCTTAGCCCACTATGCCCTGGGATATCAGTCTGGCTGCCATGTTTACTTGGCATTTATATGGGTGGTGGGAATCTCTGAACTACATTCTCACACTTAAATGGCAAGAGCTTTAACCTCTGAACCACCTTCACAGCTTCAAGTGACTATTTTTGGTTGGAAACAGCCAGCCTTCTTACAGGAGTCTTAGTGACTTTTAAAAATGTTCCTTGTTCTTAATTATTTTCATCTCTCCTTGATGTAGCATTGTTCCCACCAAGCTCTATGTTACCCATGAATAGCCTTGCTTAGTCTTTCCTCATGTTGGCAGACTTCTTTTTCTGTTGCCTGCAATGCTTTAGGTAAGTCTATTTTCCCCATCTTTTTCTGGTTAGCTTAAAAAAAATCTTTTATGTCATTTTTTTGATGATTTACAAGGGTCCCCTTTATTATAATTTTAAATATCTTGCATTACTCTTTTCATTGTATTTATCATGTTTCATTAAAATGTTTTATTTCGTTGTAAATCTCTAAGCTAATGTTAAATAGCTATGACAAAATAACACTGTATATTGATAATAAGCAGAAAACAAACCTGTTTTGAAAGAATAAATTCCAGCTCTAGCATTTCCTAATTTTTAAATTTAGGGAACATGAATTAAAGTGCTAATGTTACCTTTTTCTTGGTGGGGATGGGAGGGAACAAGTGGTTATGAGCTAAGGTTAGGTAAAGATGTTTCTCAGTTCAGTTGTGAAGAATGAGTTAATATGGTAAATACTGTATATTTAATAAAATCAGTCTGGAATATCAGAGGACAGAGTCATCTCTCAAGCCTTTTTGGTGTTATTGCTTTTTTTTTTTGGATCAGGTGTAACAGTCCTGGCTATCCTGGAACTTGCTTTGTGGGCCAGGCTGGGCTTGACCTCATAGGGATCCTACTGCCTATGCCTCCCAAGTTCTGGGACTAACAGCATTTGCCACCACTGAAAAATAGCTTGTTTTTGTAGGAAGTCTTTCTTTCATGTATTTTTTTTTAAACTTTATTTATTTATTATTTATTTATTTGCCTTGGTGTTTGCCTGGAACTGGAACTACAGACAGTTGTTAGCTGCCATGTGGGTGCTGGGAATTGAACCCGGGTCCTCTGGAAGAGCAGACGGTGCTCTTAACCGCTGAGCCATCTCTCCAGCCCCTCTTTCATGTATTTTTGTCACTGTTTTGGTGGAATTAAAAAAAAAAAAAAGTTGAAGGATGTTAGACTGCATTGAAATGTATATTGCAAAAAATAGAAATTTTGTAAGTTATTTACTTCATGTGAAAACTAAAATATTCACCATATTCAAATGTGTAGTTGGAGATTTCTGTTCCACCAGAATCTCTCAAATACCCAACATCCATTTCCCAAGTAATTGACTTAGAGGCTTAATATTATAGTAATATGCTGGGACAGTAGCTCAAGCATATTACTATCTAGGTATTACACTTAAATTAATTTGTTATCTATTTTTAGACATGTGGTATTTTCTCTCATTGTAGCATTCTCATGTTGCTTGTGTCTGCTTCTCTGCCTTTTCTCTTCCCCTGAATTCTCATCTGGTCACCCTGCCTCTACTTCTTGCTTGCCTACTGGCCAATCAGCATCTATTAAACCAGTATGAGTGACAAATTTTTACAGTGTACAGTGTAACCCACATTTCCCCTTTTTTTTCTTTTTAAAGGAAGTCCAAATCTAATCTCCTTTATATAGCTTTTTTTCTGACCATTATCTGTAACAACTAGTAACTAATGCTCTATACAAAGACCATCATCCATAATTCATTTGTATGCATATGTGTTTATATGAATGTGGACGTAGTTCTCTAGGCTACTTTCTGCTGATTGGGGGCTCTAGTAATCTTATGGAAACCCAAAGAATATTTAGAATTATGGGTGTGTCCTGACTGGAGTAGTCTGTGAGGCTGAATCATCTCAGCCAGCAGCCTTGAAGCTGTTTTAGATGGAGAACTCAGAGCAAAATTCTCGAGTCTCTGAGGGAGATGAAGACAAGATAGTTATAGTTTTCCTAGTTACAGATTTAGAAAAGATGGTAAAATGTATAAGTTTGAGAGACATCAAAAGATAGTTTTCAGTTGGTAATACAAGTTAGATAGAAAATGAATTAGGTACAATCCTTTGGACTCACCAAAATAGGATAAATAATGGAATATTTTCTTTGAATTTATCAGTTGTTAATGGACTGAACATTATTGATATAATTGTTGTTTCTATATATTGTATATAGTTACTGTATTTATTTTATCTAGTTTTTCTTATATTAAAAAAATGGGAGCTGCCAAGTATTTGAGAGTTCCTGGTGAAACAGAAACCTCAAAATAAAACTAGTGTTTCAATGTGATGCATATACATCTACATAAAGCCTAAGAAAGCTTACAAAGGGTTCTAGAGCAAAGAAATGGAGCCAAAAATACAGCTTCTTACTGGTGTTTATCGAGTGTGCTGTGGGAGAGTGGTTCAGGCTTGAGTTACAACATGGCAGGTTCTTGCAGTTTCATAGGAGCCTTGGTACAAGTATGAGCTGTACATGACCAATGTAAGATTATTTCTCATACAGATAAAAAGGGAACAGAGTCAAGCAGAGCTTCTTGATAGCAGTGATTTCTCAAGTGTCCTCTGCTGGTGGTTGAGTAGAAAGCTGCTTTGAGGATTCCTGACTCAGCATTAAAACTGCAAGGCTATTCCAAGAGGTCCTGCTGCCAAACACTTAAATATTTTTTTGAGCCATACGTGGCAGTGCTCTACTTGGTGGCAGTGTGGATTCTTAAATTTCCCAGAGTTGGGGTGGTAAACATGGTTCCTGCCAGTACCTCTGCCATGAAGCTAAGTGTGGTAGGGTTTAAGCTCTTACAGACCAAAGAGCTGGGTGGAGCAAGCCACCATAGCCAAGGTTTTAATCCTAGCCACATCTCTTTTAGCAGATTTTTTTTTTTTTTTTTTTAAAAACTTTATTTATTTATTTATTTGCCTTGGTATTTGCCTGGAATTAGAACTACAGACAGTTGTTAGCTGCCATGTGGGTGCTGGGAATCGAACCCGGGTCCTCTGGAAGAGCAGACGGCGCTCTTAACCGCTGAGCCATCTCTCCAGCCCCCTCTTTTAGCAGATTAAAAGGCTTATGTAGTGAGGAAAAGATAGAGACAGATTCACACGAAAACAAAAAATACCTCTGAACAGTTTATAGTGTGTTAAAAAATATGTGCAAACTTGGGAGAGAAAAGAAAAGGACAGAGAAAGTCCTTTAAAAAGTAATAGAATGACAATGAAAATAACAAGCCACTTAAAGATGGAAATTGCACAGAATCTGAATGCTGTATGTTATTGTTTTATCTTTGAGCTTTTTTGACTGCAGAGGAAGGAGCAAAGAGCTGCTGAAAGACGTTTAATTATAAATGCTTCTAGATTAATCCAATGTATATTTTGAAAATATCTTGACTTCAGAATTTAAAAAATATGTTACTTTGGAGAAGAGTTTATGCTTTTATTTCCACAGAAAATGAGACCTTGTAGATTTGTTCTAGGTTAATGAAAATAAAGTTTGATTGAGGAAGATCCCTGAAAAAAATTTCTTATGGGAACAAATTGCCCAGATGATCCAACATTTCAGATTACCTCTTTTGTAGTCCCTCACAAATGTTCCTTTTTTACACTGGCCAGTTATTGGCCAATTTATCTCAATTCACAAGGAGAAAGGTTTGACAGTTATTCCTAAGTGCTCATAGAATGACTGGTGTTGAGAATAAGGAGCACTGTAGACTAACCATAAGGTGGCATTTTGCTGTCTATTGATAGAGTCCTGCCCCAGCCAACCGCACCCTTCTCATTGCAGATCACTTTACTCTGTTGATACCTTTTTGTTTTGTTTTCTGACCCATTGAGTTTAACTTGGGTGGTTTCTGACCATTGAGCTATCTAGTGCAGCCAGTTGGCTTACCAGTGGGTACATAATTCTTGTAGATAATGATTTACCCTTTCCCAGAATCCTTCAGTAATCTCTAGTTTAGCTGGGGGGGGTTAGGGTTGTTGACTGGATGTTAATATAGCCAGTTTTGTGCAGAGTCAAGCAGGAAACTATAGCTGCTTTAAGATTTTACTGCAGTGGCTATACCATGCTCAGAGGACAGTAACCTTTACATTCTGGGATATTTATAAGTTTTAGAAAGTGTCTTAAATACCCTGTTTCTGACTGAGCCACTCAACTAGGCCTTTTCTCAGTAAAAAGCCAATAGTATCTGTATTTACCACTTGTTCACTATAAAGAGAAGCTTTTCCCATGAAGGCTGCTGAGCATTGTCTAGGTATCAACATAGATGTTGGGAAAAGCAGTTTGATACCATTGCCTGTGAGCATTAATTCCAAATGCTTTGTAGCCTAATTCTCCTGGGATTGACCTTTTGTATTAATCTAAAGTTCTTGGAACAATTATATGAGTTCTGTCATGAATTTTGAATTCTCAGCTATATTAGTTGGTTTGTTATTTGAATGCATAAAGTTTTAGGTATGAGTTGATGAAAAATAGGTGTGTTGTCTTTGTTTTCTTGGTTAAACATGTTTACAGAATGAGCTATGTATGCCATTAATGGTTCTGTTTATTACATTCCATAAAATAAAATCTGTTACTGTAAATGCCTGTGTGGTCAGCAGCTTTGGTGTTAGTCTCTTAGCATATGATGAAGTATGCTTTCCTAGCATTGCTGTCCTACCAGTGCGAACTGTTCTGAGAAGCATACCACAGTCTCTGCAGTAAACTGTCAGTTTTTGAAGTCCTTTGTGTGTGTGTGTGTCTGTTTGGTTAGCCATGTGTCATGGTGCACATGTGCAGGTCCAAGGACAAGTGTACAAGTTGGTTCTCTACTCCTACATTGTGGGACCTGAGGAACAAACTCAGGTCATTAGGTTTGGTGGCAAGTGCCTTTATCTCATGAGTAATCTCACTGTTCCTTTAAAACTCTTAAAATACCATTAATTAATTAATCAATTAATAAACTAATTTACCAATTGACTAATGTGTGTATGTGTGTGTGAGAGAGTGTTATAATTTTAAAGAACAGCCTATTTAAAGGACTTTGGCATATAATAGATTTCTTCAAACAATTTTGCAAGTAATGGTCTTTTTAATTTTAGTTACTTCCTGATTCTGTGTTGCTTAAAGTTAAATTTTTTGTGTGTAGATACAAAACATGCAGGTTGTATTGAGTATATGTTTAAATACACAAAAAACAGAAAGTACTTTTTTTGTATAATTTCATAAAGAATATATTGCTTTGGTTATTTTCAGAACCATTAACTTCTCTCGTCTTCTTGCCCATCTCCCACTGAAGCTCTTCTCTCCAACAAGAGCCTCCTGCTTTGACTTCCTTTTCGTTTTGACACACCATGTTTAGTCATGATTTTTACTGAGCATAGACTCAGGGACTGTTGACTGGAGCGTGGGCCGCTTATAAGCTGCTGTACCACTGATGAGCATGGCCTGTGGAAGGGTGAGGCCCTTGTTCCCTCACATGAGGAAATAGTGAGATGTGTTGTGTAGGACTCTGCAGTAACCCCACAGGGGATGATATAGATGTCCCAGTTAGGGCTGACAACTTCGTCGTCACTTAAAAGCATACCATTACAGAGAAGTTGATGGCACCCCCCCATCAATTACTTACCACATAGTAAACAAAAATTAATGAACTGTAACATAAAAAATAAGATGTCTAAAGACACCAGATATTTGGATTAGTTATATAGGAATAAATAGCCAGCATAGATAACTTTCATTGAGACTTGTTTCTAAGGGGCTTGGAGAGGTGGCACAGCAGTTAGGAAGAACACTTGCTCCTCTTTCAAGGGATTTGGGTTCAGTTTCTGACAACCACTGTGGGAAGCTCGCAAACACCCCCCCCCCCCCCCCCCCCCCCCCCCCCCCCCCCCCCCCCCCCCCCCCCCCCCCCCCGCACCTCCAACTTCAGGAGATCTGACAGCTCTTGTGGTCTAGTTTGGCACATACACACAGGTGACACACATACATGTACACTTAAATATAAATAATAAAAATAAATCTTAAGACATTTTTTATTAAATATTTTTATTGTAGAAATGAAGGAACATGGTATTCTTTTTATCCTCACCATTTGACACTTTTAGAATTTGGTAGTTTGTGCTAAAGGACACCCATGTCTTGTGACAGAATCACAGTTAGAGACGACCTAAAGCGAAAACTCCATCTCAATCTAACCTGAAGCATTTAGGGCTAAAAGGAAGTGTTAGAGACTTGCGAATCACATCATAGGGACTTATCAGCAATACTGAGACCCTAGTTAAATTCAAGCATTTCCTGTTTTTATCTGGGTAAAACCAATAAAGTAAGATCTAAGATAACTTACTTTAAGGAGTTTCAATAAGTGTTAGCATTTCATTCCTTTCTCCTTTACTTCTTTTCTGCTATCTGTAGGACAGCAGGTAAGGTAGTACCGAATAGGCTTCATGATGGGAGATGTGTATCAGACAGTGTAATCTGGAACTACTTGTACATTCCAGATACAGGAAAGCACACACTCCTTCTGTGACTGGTTGTTGTTTCTTGATTACTAACTCTCTGACCTCAGGTTCAGAAGAGATCAGTGTATTAGGCATAATGCATTCAAACTCATTTTCTAAGTTATCTTTCATGTTTTGTCAATTGCCAGGTGGACTCTGAGCATCATAATTATTGATGGCCTGAAGTACTTAACAGATATTTTAAAGAGTATTAATAAGGTTAAGCTTGATTAGGTTGGAGGCTTTCACATGATGGTGAGAAAAACCATGCCTTGTATTTTTATGTATTTCCCTAACCAGTTGAGGCCAGTATACTTGTATATCACATTTGAGAATTAAGTGTTTTATTACTGTTTACAGCTTAGTAAAGGAGTTAGTTTAAGGTAATTAAATGTTGTCCAAAAATAATTTTAGGCTTATTATCTTGTATTAAGAATTCCTTCTTAACTATAAATACCAAATCAGAATTTTAAATATTATACAGCTAACTGTACAACTGGTATGCTAAGATACAGACATTATGATTTGTAATATTATAAATATTATAAACATGGTATAAATTCTAATAACTAAAATCTAACTTGGAGTGCTGTTCACATTTTGCCCATAAATAAATTTTATATAAATTTTATTATATTTAAAAGTACAAACAAATTTCACTTTTCTTCAACCATTCTAACTAAAACTTAGTAAGCAAGCATACTTTACTTTAAAAATGACATAATCTTTCAGTTATTTTGTAAAACTAGTATAATCATAAATTTCCTATCCATGATATTTTCCAAAAATACTAACCCATATTGTTCTCTCTGGACCTATTCTAAGGATGACTAATTCAACTGCTGAGATCTCCCTTTATGTGTTTGATGGAACACTTGGCTTGCTGGACCACAGCTGTGTGTTTATGTGCATTGCACACCTGCAGGGCCCTGACAAATAGCTGTACTGTGCAGAGGATACAAAATTACCCCGGCAGTGCTGCAAATAAGGAAGTTTCTGTTTTGAAGTCCATATGTGTGTGTGCTTGGGATGCCAGCTGGTGTATTTATGTTGCATGCACAGATGTAAAAGTGCCAACTGATTTTATACCAGATGAAGTCTAACCTGCTTCTATGTACTTTGTGTCAAAGTTATGAAGTAGTATGAATGTTCTTGCAACTTAGATCTTTCAAAATAAAAGCTGCTGTTAAAATTGTGAATGTAGGACATGATGAAAATAGAGGATGGTAATATAATGAGAATGTTATTGCTTTACCATTAGGTAAATAAAGTTCTAATTTATTGTAATCATTAATGATGTGTATTTTTTTGTGGCTAGCACAAATTGGCTTCATGTTGAATTCAATTTATGAAAACTGAAATGTGAAATTCAAATTTATAATAGCTACTTAGCTCAACGGCTTTGACCTTACTGTTACATTTAATTTAAAAAATTGAACTGATAGTAAGTTCCTGACAGTTTTCCCACATGTATTTAAATTAGTTATGATAGATATTTTAGTCATTATAAATACCAGGAGCAGTATTTTCTAAGTTTAGTAAAAATTTAAACCTGTATAAAATAATAGTAAAACCAATGATCAGACCTATGAAAGAGTTATCAAGCAATTTTGTTAGCATATTCTCTCTAACCAAGACCTGAAGATTTCTTGAAAATTGATCTTCAAATTTCTATTTGAATATTAGATGCTTGTATCTGTTATGTGACTGCAGAAGTAGATGTGGATTTAAACTGATCATGCTCAGAGTAGCCATATTTTCTAAAAGCTACTATAGCTTTCCAATTAATTAAACACTTTTGGCATTCAGTTGGCTTCTAGTATTAACTAGACATGTTTTAACTGAACAATTTAAAAATATTAGCCTTTCCTACATTTGAAATGTATACAAATTAAGAATTTTAAGACATTTGCAAAAAGAAGTGAGGACTTTTAGAACTTACCCCAATAATGTATGTTAAATTATAATTTTAAATTCTGTTTTGATTTTTAAATACTTGGGTATATAATTCTTTCTTTATTAGTTGATTCCTCTGAATTTTATATAATGTACATTTTTCTGAACTTATGTTCTTGAGCTTATAAAATCATAATTATTTATGTTTCACTGATGTTTTTATGTTTACAATTACTATTTTTTATTGATGAAGTAAAACTTGTAAATATTTTTTGCAATCATTTGAATAGCATTTTATTTAGCATGTTTTCATTTTTGTCACTAGGTATGGTATGTTTTTTCTAACATATACATATTGGAAGGATATATACAATTTTTAACATGATTCTATCTGAAATCTTACTTTCATTGATTTTCAGCAGATGTGTAAAGAGCTTGAACTTTTACCATTATATATGAACCTTAAAAGTTTGATTTTTGACCAAATCATTTTTCTTAATTCATGCTGACAACTTGATGTGAGATAAGTTTGTGTAATGAGATAGAAAGCTGGAATAGAAACTATCTTTTAATGTCTGACCTGAGTGATGCATTGTTTTTGACAAAGCATAAGTTATGATATAACATGATGTGGAATGGTATGTGCTTGGTTAGAGTGTAGATGATAGGATATGAGGATAGGTTCTTTGAGCTACTGCTAAGTATTGTTCCAGATAAATATTGTTGTGGATGTTTAGGTCATAAACAGAGCATTTCTACAGACAGTTTGTGGAGCATGTAGGTTGTGGTCAGTGAAACTGAGTATTTCTTTCACAACAGCAGTGGTAACGGTTTGAAATAATTTTTTACCTAGGAAGTAAGACATGTATTAGCTTCCATGAGGATGGAAAAATAAATGCATAATTAATGTCATGCATTATTATTAAGGAATATTTTCAAGGAAGAACCAAATCCCATTTTTTAAAATGAAAAGACAGAAGCTTTTCCTACTCATTTGACAGATTATGTTCCATATACTGTGAGGTTATTTAATGTCAGGAAAAACTGCCTTTCGTAGGATATCACTTCAAACACAGTTGCCGCCACTGCAGGTTGCAAGCACATGATTGAAGGTTTCTAGTTCTCAGCTCCTGCACAGATGTCTTTCAATAGCTGTAGCCAGTAATTTCTTCAAATTGCTCACTTTATCAGCAGCACATGTCATCAATCCTGAAGTAGTTGCTTGAGTCAAACTACAGAATCTTTAGCTTACAGACACAGCTGCAAACAGGTGAACAGGCAGAAAGTAATTTGTGTGGCTTGGTGGCTGTCAGACGAAAGACAGACAATCTGTGTCTAAAATAGATCTCAGGCCTGTATGGGCCAGACAAAAGGGATTTCCCCAACTGCAAAGAATTCCAAGGTTAACATATTTTCCTTTCTGCCATTAGGTGATTTGTTAAAATTTGAAACAATGAATATTATAAATCTACACAGAAATTGGAGACAAGATCAAAGAGAAAATCAGATTATTAAATAAGTTTACATTTACCATTCCCGAAAAGTCCAACTAGCATTTATAAATGCTATTTTCTCACAAATTAATTCAGGCTATAAAATAATTTTTGATACTTATCTTTAAGTTATATTAACAATTATTGATATTAAAAAGCAATACAAGCAGAACAGGACAGTTTTATGGAAATATTTAAGTTTCAAGATTCAAAATCTATTTATCCATTTTTCTCTTATTTGAAAATTAATTTAATAATGTAATTATTACAGATAGCGAGTGTATGCATGATATTTAAAGCACAGTTTTATGTATAAAGTTTGATGCTGGTGGTGTTTGTATTATGTGGCTTTGGGCAAATTGTTGATTGTCTCCTTTGTTTTTAATGATTATTGTACCATTTATGTAAGTCATTGTTTATGTCATATTATTTTTTCTGATATCTTGCACTGGCTTCTAATATATACTGATGGACACACCCTACAGATGGCTTTATATTTGAAGTTTCTGGGCATACGAACTTGCTGATTTCCCCTTGCTCCCACCTTTAGCCTTGTGTTCCAGTAAGATTGTTAATTTATTATATATGCACCTGTGTGTGTGTGTGTGTGTGCGTGTGTGTGTGTGCAGGTGCTTGTTTGTGGTGTAGATAAGTCCAAAAAGAGGACATTATGCATCTTCCTCTGTTGTTTTCTACTTTGTTTGTTGAGACAGGGATTCTCATTAAATCTGACATTTGCTGGACTGGCTGCCCAGATCAGCCTGTGTCTGTCCCCAGTGTTGACGTTATAGACATACATGGAAATCCTTGGCATTTTTACTGGAGATTCAAACTTTGGTTTTTCTGCTCCAATAGCAAGTGTCGTTACTTAACAGACCCATCGCCTCAATCCTCTAGAAACTGGTTTTGAAAGTCACCACCAACACCACTGCTGTACCAGTCCCATGTGGACTCAGGATTGAGAAGAACTCCTTAGGACAAAGTGTGCCCATAAGCAGACCAAGCCTAGCACCTATTTTTGACCATAGCAAGAGCAGTTAGTTTTTGGCTCAATTATAGTCTGTGGCTCCTTTATGTGACAGTAGTAGAAGTGAATAAATATACCAGAACCTCTACATATTGCAACTACTGCAACATTTATCTTTAGCCTACTAGAAAAATAATTTTGCTGGCCCTCTAGACTGAGCTCTTTTAAGCAAAGCTTTGCATAATCCTAGATTTTAGGTTTTATGTTTTTGATGTATTCTTTTGTGTCCTTAATTCATATTTATGAATATGCTAAATTTTTCTGTGATTTATTTCAGTTCTAATAAAGCATAGCTATTTATGGTGTGCATTATGTTTGTAGCTTTTTGTTACACACCTGTCATAGGTGTTTTTGCCTTGTTTATCATTAGTTGTTTAGTACTGCTGTAGGTTACTTATGGGAGCACCAGCACGGGGAGGTGTGGAGTCTTTGCCTGACTCATGCTTCCTGTTGTTTATAAGTTAATTTCTCTCTAATATATTAGAATAGATGTAAGTATTCCTAAGTTATCATTTAAAACTAAGAAGCATCTCTTATTTCTCTATGTAATTCCCTTCCGTCTTTATTAGTGTACTTAATTTTTAGGTTTGTCTGAGCTATGGAATGGTTTATCACATTTTTACCATGTTACACTTAAAATAGCCTTCATTTTTTAATTTTAGATAGTTTTGGCAATGACTGATATATCTGCTTGGAAATATCTTGGGGGCTCGTTGGCTTTGAGATTGTTCTAGTTTGAATGGAGAACTTACTCTGTCCAGGCCCTTCATGGGTTAGCTCCAGGTTAGTTACGGCTTCATGTCCACTGCAGTGCTTTTCAGATTGTAGATGGTTCCAGAGAAAGGCAGCAGCTCTCCTAGGCTTTGATTATGTATTGAAGGAATGCTGTTTATAGTTGCTTTTCAACTAGAGCCTCAAAAAGTCTGACTAAGCATTGTTTGATCTCAGCATTGTATTTCAAAGGTATTTATCACACTTAGCTGGATTGTGTATTTATTAAGAGAGCAGTATCACATATTGAAAAAAATACATTTTTCATTTGTTATCCTAAATAAAGTAAATATATTTTATAGGGCAGTGCAAAAATACTTAGGCAGTTTAAAGGGCTAATCAGAGTCTTTTTATGCACTGGTAACATGCTGTGCAGTATAAACTGAAATATATTCCACAAGGGAGGAAAATGGGATAGGTTACATACTCTGTTCCTGTGTGTAATGAATATAAGACTCCATCACTCACTTTAAGCAGGTGATTTTATATGAGGCTGCTGGTGAGGTGACTGCTTGTACAGACACCATTCAGCATACAGTTGTGCAGGATAAAGAAACTGGAAGTGTTGTTCACACATTTCCCTTATGTCTAGTCAGCAACACTGAGTGAGTGCTGGCTTAGTGGGAACAATGCATAGAGCGTTACATAGTGTGCGCAGTTCTCCTGTGACTTGTTTAAGACACATTTGCAGGGATGCAGTAAAAGTTTGTACTTCTTAATGAGGAGGAAATGCAGCTTCCTGAAGTATCTTTTATAGATACATACAAGTACTTGGGAACAATATGCATATTTTTTTGTTTTTGCAGCAGGTTTTACTGTATAATCTTGGCTGTTCTGGAGCTTACTCTGTAGACCAGTCTAGTCTCAAACTCACAGAGATCTGTCTACCTCTGCCTTCTGAGTGCTGGGATTAAAGGTGTGCAACACCACCACGCCTGGAAATATTTTTGAAAGACTAAGTAGTGTTTCCTTGTAAGTTTTACGTGTTCTTCAGAAACTAGTGTTATCTTTGTGCAAAGTTTGGGACATAGGATAACTTTTTAGGATAAGCACTGCAGTAAAACTATATTACTTAACAAAGATTTGCAGACCACACCTGTATGTTTAAGCTCCTCTATTTCTCTTCTCTGACACTTTGATTTCCTTAGAGAGAATATACTGCTGTCGTTTAAACATTCAACATTCCTTCACAAAGAAATTTTCTTGTACATGAACTAAAAGTTAAATCAAGAAGATATTAAATTGTTTTATCTTATGATTGTTTCGGTCTTTAAACCTTTGAAAGAGTGAGTTTTTGTCATTGATACCACTTGGTTCCCTCCCTCCCTCCCTCCCCCCCCTCCTCCCTCATGTTCTTGTTACTTGGATGAATTGTTTCTCTTCCCAGTCTGCTTTCTGTCTCTGTGGACTTACTTGTCATAAATAGATCATATGAAAGGAATCAAAAGTGTGCATCTCTGGAGATACAACTTTTTATTGCTGTATAATAGTCTATGATACAGTTAAACCAGTTTTGGGTTATTCTGAACAAGTTTATGCTTAGAATATAATCATTCACTTCTCTTTGATTATTACTCAAGAGTACTTTTATGAGTATTATGGTAGCTATATATCTAGTTTTTGAAAAAGCTATCGTAGTTTTTTCAGTAATTTCTATATCAGTTTGTATATATCCTCCAGATGACTGCAGCATCTGCGTATATTCCCCAGCATATGATTTTGTTTTAGATGTTGAGGTAGTTGTGTAATGATATTGTTATACTTGATTTTTACCCAAATGTAATGCAATGATGATATGCATTTCTTATTCACAAATTTTACACATTTATACAATAAAATATGAATGCATCAACTTTCTACTACTCTGGCCTTCTCTGCATTTACCATATTTTTCTACCTTCCTGTCTTTATGTCTCTGTTTTCTGTTTGTAAGCTCCCTGGTAGGATGTTCATATTTTAGACTATGTTTATATCATTATTTGGGTATTCTGAGGAGTCTTTATACAATCTAGATATGTTGGTTCTTTATTGGATATGTGGTTTTCAAATATCATTTCCCAACATCGTATATTCTTCCCTCATTTATAGTTCTATATTTTTCTTTATTTTTTTTTTTTAAATTCAGGTTAAGAATTCTTTGCCTACGTCTAGGTCCCAAAGTTGTTTTTTTCCTCTTATAATTTTTAAAGGAATTGTATGTATTGGATTTTCTTTCACTTGTGGTTTTTTCTTTCTTTCTATCATTTAGTAGACTTCAGTAACTCTCACTAATTGAATTATTCTTGCACCTCTGCTAGAAGTCGTCTAGGAAATTTTATGTGTTCCAGTTAGCATTCTCTGTTTCACCCCCTCATGTAGGTGTTTGTTTAGAGCTGTAGCCTCAGTCTTTTGCCTTAGCTGTTCTTGAACTCCAGATGTTTCTGCTCACTAGTGCTGGGAGGATAGCCTTGTTGGAATCTTGTATCTTTGACTAGAAAGAAATGATTAACAACTGAGATGATACCATATGCCAGTTACTTGATCTAATACATGACCTGAAACACTGCATTGTACCATTATGTTTGGGGCTAATTATCAGAGAAATGGGAAGCGTAGCTTAGGTGGACTGAGACTGAAGATCCTGGAAAAGCTTAAGAGGAGACCCTCGTGGTATGAGTGTGGACAGTGGTTGTTTTTAGGTAAGACCCCCCAAAGAACAGGCAATAAAAAAAAAAGTAAACAAATGAAATTTCTCCAGATAGAAATAGCTCAGATAGTCTCCAGTTGAACTTACTGTCATGTGTTAATTGGTCAAAGGCTCAACAAAGTCTAAAAAAACAGTAATGTGAAATGTCATTGAGCCATGAAGAGAAATAAAGTACTGGTGAACCTTAACAAGATCATGTGACGTGAAAGAACTCAAACAAGTAGAGAGTAAGGTGGCAGTTGGTGGGGGAGAGAGGGTATGTATTAATAGACCAAAATACCCAAAGTTACAGCTAGACATTTGTAGATTCCCCTTGGAGAAGTGTTTTCATTTCTTTGTCCACCCTCAGTTTTGAAACAGGGTCTTGGTGAGTAGCCTGGAACTTGCTATAATGAGCTTGGCCTTGAACTTGAGAGCAAGCTCCTGTCTCTGTCCCGAGTGCTGGGATTACAGGTGAGGTTCTCTTGTCTGTCCTCCCCAGCTGGCTCCCTGCACTTCCCTTCTCATCTTCTGAGTTGTTCCAGCTGTCCCACTCTCTCTTCCTGGGAGCAGTCTTCAGCTCATTTCAGTTCTCCTTTAATTGTTCCGTGAAAGAATGCTTGTTACTTAGTGTACAGTTAACTACTTGAGAGCTCTTTGCCACAACTGAGTGACTCTCTTTGGAAATCCCAAAATACCTCTTCAATGCACATTTTAGAATAATTTTCCTCTTTCTTTTGTAGAGATTCTTTCAGTTACTGCTGTTCTCTCCTAACTTCATAGATTTTCATTGTGAAGTATCAGTTCTGGCTCCTTGAGTATGCTGCATGGAGTATTATTTTTTTAATAAAATTATAATTTTGATGGTCTTAATAGGAAAAGTGTAGTTTTGGGGCTGCTATGATCATTGCCTCCTAGAGGCAGTCTTTTTTATCTGACTCATAGATGTTTAGTAGGAGCTTTTAAAGTGTATGCTTTAATACAGTTTTTAAATTATCTGAGTTTAAGTGTCTATATAATTTTGAAAATAAAGTCTTTATTTATGTTTATATATATATATATTTTTCTGCATGTCTGTGTACCATGTGTGTGCTTAGTGCCCTCAGAGGCCAGAGGGACTATCAGATTCCCTAGAATTGGAGTTACAGATGGTTGTGAGCTGCCATGTGGGTGCTGGAGATTGAACCAAGGTCCTCTGCAAGAGCAGTCAGTTTTCTTAACTGCTGAGCCAGATCTTCAGCCCCCTCATCTATATAATTGTTAGTATTGGATTTAAGAATTTTAATTCTCTATTGCTTCTCTAATAACTTTTTATCAAAACAGTATGTTTTTCTAATTTAAAAATATTTATCATTTTTAGTATTATGTGTTGAGATGCATGTCTACATGGGGGCAGGTGCATTGGATCTCTTGGAACGGTAACCAGAGGTGGTTGTGAGCTACCTGACATGGGTACTTGGCTCCTTTGCAAGAAATAGCACGTGTCATAACTGCTTTAACATCTCTACATCCTTACAGCACACTCTTGTCCTTACAGTTCTCTAGTATATAAATAAGACTGAAATACATTTCAATAAAATCAGATGTCAGTAGGTCTGCTATCTGGAGTCTCTAGGGACAGGCCTCCTTTGTGTTTTCTGCTTTTTGGAAGTATTGGTTATTCTTGGTTCATGGTTCTCTTTCCCATCTGCAGGGGCATCAGTATCTTGCGTCTATGACAGTAGTTCTTACTTTATGTCTCTCTCTCTCTTTCTGTTTTCTTTATGTTTCTAAGGATTTTTACTTCACATCAGGTTTACCTGAGTAATCAACTCATTATGATCTTTAATGTTCTCTCTGTCGCTGCCTCCCTCTTTGTAGGTTATTATTACTGTCCTTCCTATCAAGGATCTAGTTTTTGGGATCAATACTATATGCCTTTTTTTCTCCTGAATTTTTGAGCATTTTACATCACAGATTTTGCTTAAGTCTGGCTCTAATACAAGCATATTAAGACTGTGGGTAGTGTTACATATGATAATTGAAATTTTCTTTTTAAAATCTTTAATTAGAATTTGTGTGGCTAATTTTGTTCTTGTTTTGTTAATGTTTTCTATACATATTTTGCTATTAAAATTTTAAAACTGATACCAATTCCAAATGCATGCTTTAATTTTGGAATACTTTTTTAGTGCATTTTACTCTTTTCAATGTGTATTTTCTCCTCAGTCAAGGTTTCTTGAAATTTCTTCGTCTTTCTGTTTTTTTCTTTGGTTGTGTTCTGTGTCTTAGGTGTTTTCTTTCTTGATGAACACTCCTTTTCTGGGTTATAATATTCTACAGTCATCACTCTGGTGTAGGATGTCATCTGACCTGTCTGAAGAAATTCTCAGTTCTTTGTTTTACCTTTTCTCCTAGTGTCATTTCTGTGCTCTGGTGAAACACCCACCCACCACAACACAGCAGCTTTAGAGAAAGGGTTTCCAGTTTCAGCCTATACTTTATCAGTGGAGATTCAAGGCTGGGGCTTTAAAGCATTCTGTCTGTCTGTAGCCTACTCCACTGTGGCTTGTGTTCAGCTAACTTTCTCTACTCTGTAAGAGCTCAGGCCCTCGAGGTAGTAATGGAGTCATTCTCTATCAATTAACAGTCGAAACAGCTGTCCCCATCCTCAGTTATGCCCACATCTAAGCTGATCTAGAGATTTGTTCATTATGACTCTCTCCTTGGTGATCCTGGGTCAAGCTAAGTTGACAGCTAAGCAGCACATTTGTATATCATTGATAATTTGGCTGGGTATAGATTTTTACATTGAGATTTATCTTTCTATAGTGTTTCAAAGCATTGCTTTATTTCCTCCTTATTCTCAGCAGCCTGTTCAGATGTTTGATGCCGTGTTTTCTTATTGAACCTTGTATATGCTGCCTGTCTTTGTTCTTATATGTCTGGGGCTGTCTTTTCTCTGGTGCTATCTCAGAAGGTTTTGCAGAGCTTCTTTTGATACTAACTGACAGTAATATGTATATGCATTTTATGTATTAGGTTCTATTGATTTTCTACTTCTGTTCTGCAGTTTGGTAAATATTCTTGAATTATTTCTTAGATGTTTTTACCCCTACTCTTACCAATATTGAGGACTGAACACAGGGTCCTGTGTTAGTCAGACTTTTCTATAGTCACAAAAGTTATAGAATAACTATCTGTCTGTCTCTATCTTTGTGTGTGTTTGTGTGTGTATGGAATTTATTGGAATGATTTACAGCCTGCATTCCAAATAATCCAATTGTGCCTAGCTGGGAATAGAAAGTCCAAGAATCTAGTAGTTGTTGAGTCCCATGAGAGTGGTGTCTCAGCTGGCCTTTTTTGTATTCTGGAATTGTGAAGAAAGAGGCTACAATGCCAGTGAAAGAATGGGTGTGTTGACAAGATGAGAGCGAGCAGGTCAAGGAGAGGGTATGTTTTAGGATTTCTATTGCTGTGAAGAGACACCAAGACCATGATAATACTTATAAAGGAAAGTAATTAATTGGGCACCTTACAGTTTTCAAATTTAGTTTGTTATTATCATGATGGGACATGGTGGTGTGCAGACAGACATGGTGCTGAAGAAGGAGCTGAAAGTTCTATGATCCACAAGCAACAGGAAGTAAACCATATCCTACACTGGGCATAGCTTGAGCATATGAGACCCCAAAGCCTGCCCTACAGTGACACATCTCTTCCAACAAGGCCACACCTGCTCTCGCAAAGCCATACCCTAATAGTGCCACTTCCTATAGGACACAAGTCTATGGGGGTTATTTATATGTCAAGCAGGAGCTCTACCAATGAGCTATCATTGTAGAACTGTATAGTTTTCATGTAACACACACCATCCTTATTAGAACAGTTGTGACCACTTGCAAGACATACCTCTGCAGGATTCTTAAACTTTTAAAACAATTGGTATATGTTAATAGTTTATAAGATTTGAAAAACAGGGGAGAGTGTTAGTTCTGTGTCCTTCTCTATGATAGTGTTTATGTCAAGGAAAATTATATTCTAATTGTAACATCTTGCATTCATAGTAGTGTTGAATAAATGGAAGAGCTTGACATTCTGTGTGTATATGTATGCATGTATACATATACTACATATACTATGTACATATATGCAGAGGTCAGAAGAGAATATTGCATGCTGTACTATTTCACTCTCCACTTTCTTTCTTTGAAATAGAATTTTTCACTGAACCTGGAGGTAGATTTGGATCCAGAAAGCTACACAGGTCCTTTCTTCTCCAAAACTCAGTGTTGGGATGGACTTATGGCCATACCCAGTGTTTGACTTGGGTGTCAGGTTCTTGAGCTTGTTTGGCTGCCTAGTGCTCTATCTCTTCAGCCCCATGCATCTTTTCTAGTATGAAAATGTATGGCTCAAATTTTTCCACTTTCTGATTCATTTTTGCCAGATCTGTATTTCTTCAAGCCTTTGTTCTCCTATGTATAAAATAGGAATAGTAATAGCTTTCTTATTTTTTGTGTGATGAATAAGTAAATTTGGCACAATTTAGTTTTTAGTGAATGTCAGATGTTTTAATAACTATACTGCTAGCACTATGATTACATATGTTTTTCTTTCATTGAATTGTCTTTAATATTATTTAAATGTTTCCTGTCATGGAATTTGGAAACCTGAGAAATACACATTTGGATACCACTTTATTGGCTTCATACATTATTTGAATGTGTTACAGAGCTCAGTTCAGCTTTTGTTCTGAGGATGAGTACTGTAAATTAAGCACATGCTGAATATGGCAAATTAGCAGTTAGTCGATACACAGTTATCTGTATTATATGGCTATCTTAGAGCTTCTACTGCTGTGGTAAACATAAACACCACGACTAAAAGCAACTTGTAGCAGAAAGGGCTTATTTTGCTTATACTTCCTGGTAACAGCCCATCACTGAGGGAAGTCAGGGCAGGGATTCAAGGAGAGCAGGCTGGAGGAGGCAGGAGCTGCAGCAGAGGTCATGGCCCGCTGGCTTGCTACTTAGGGCTTCCTCAGCCTGACATTCTTAAAGCATTCAAGATCACCAGCCCCGGGGGGGGGGGGTGGCACCTGTAACACCAAGACTGACTTGCCTATAGGCCAACCTTAGTAGATGCGTATTCTCAATTAATATTCTTTTTTCTTAGATGACTCAAGCTTGTGTCAAGCTGACAATAATCACCCAGGACAATGACTAAAGTGAAGATTAGAAAATTTAAAGTTCTTTCAGAAATGAAGGTTTTCCCAATATATTCTCCTCTTAGTCATTTGGGAATCACTTAGCATGGTAATTTCTGACCATTGTTCAGGAAGACTTTCATATACTTCTGGAGAGATAGTAGGTATTCATGAACACAATATAGTTGGATGTGAGATTTTACAAGAAATTTTAATATGACATAGGAAGTTTATTTCTTTTTTAAATTTTTTTATTGTATTATGAGCATTGGTGTTTTGCTTGCATGTCTGTGAGGGTGCCAGATCTTGAAGTTAGAGACAGTTGTGAGCTGCCATGTGGGTGCTGGGAATTGAACCCGGGTCCTCTAGAAGAGCAGTCAGTGCTCTTAACCACTGAGCCATCTCTCTAGCCCCAGGAAGTTTATTTCTTATATTTATGGTTGTGAGCCTAGCCTTTAACGGCTGAGCCATCTCTCCAGCCCAGGAAGTTTATTTCTAAAATCATGTAGAATTAAAGAATCTTCAGGTATGAAAGATACTATTTTGGGGGCTGGAGAGATGGCTCAGAGGTTAAGAGCACTGACTTCCAGTGCTGTTCTTTCAGAGGACCTGAGTTCAATTCCCAGCAAAACCACATGGTGGTCTGGTGCCCTCTTCTGCAAAACTGTATGCATAATAAATAAATAAATCTAAAAAAAAAAAAAAAAAAAAAAGAAAGATACTATTTTGTGTTAAACTAAAATTTGAGGTGAAGAATAGGAGGAAAATAGTATTCCTGGATGTTTATGAATATATTCAATATGAATGGTAGAAAGCCAAAATTATTCTGTAATGTATTACATTGTTTAGCATGTATTACCTTTGTGCATGGTACAAATTTGATTAACATAAATTAAATTTATGATATTCTTTTCCATACAATGAGGATGGATAGTAACACTAACGTCATAGTTTTTTGTGAGGATTGAATTTATTTGTATGCATAATACAATACAAGTCCTCAGTAAATGCTAACTGATTACAGATCCTCCTATGAAATTTAGTTTTTCCTCCAACCAATGCATCAAAAATGAGGATAGCAATGTCTGTATTATGGTCTTCTGTGGCCTCCATTTATATAGATAACACATAGTAAGTCTCGAGTAAATGTTAATTCATGGGAGATGATTCCTCACCTTTTCCTCTCCCCCTTTTCTTCTTCAGTGTCATATTCTGTAGGCTTCTTTGCTTGTCTGATCCTCCCCTCCCACTTCATGACCAAATCAGGGCTGACCAGAAAAATTAAAGTGTAATAAGAGTTGCTAGTCTGTCAGGCCTGTGGTCCAGACCTGGAGTCCCCCAAAATGACCATGATGCTTATATTAATTTCATGCTGTTTGGCCTATGGCTCAGGCATATTGCTAGCTAGCTCTTGTATCTTAATTCACCCCATTTCCATTCATCTGTACTGCCATGTGGCCTGTGGCTTTCCTGTGTTACTTTTACATGTTGATTTTTAGGCAGCTAGATGGTGTTTCTCTTGACTCTGCCTTCCTTCCCCTTTATCTTTAATGTTTATCAACTATTCTATATTAATAAGTGTCATCCATTAGATGTACTAATATCTACTTTTTGGTTAATTTTTAAAACTGCTTTGCATTTCTTTGCTCATGAGACATTGTATTTTAGCTTGCAAACTATCTTGGCCTATTTTTTTTCTATCTCCTCACTAAGTTTTTTTTTTTTTTTTTGTAAATATCTGTGCCCAAATAAGTTAAACTTGCTTTAAATATATATTTATAGTATTTTTAAAATTAAATATGATTTTAAGCTTTCTTTTGAGTTTTATGTAATGATTTATCAATTTAGTTTCATATCTTGAATCCTGTTAATCAAAATCCGATTATAAATAGAGTTATGAGAATTCAGCTTATTTATTTTAAAATTGCATCCTTTTACCTTTTATATATTGAACTCTGAAATCTAACACCAATACTGTAAGAACATCTGAGGTAGATAATTAAAGTATAATTAACTTTAAATACCTTGGTGAAGGAATATAAAAATTATTTAAATTCAATCAGCTAGTACATTTGCAGTTTTCTTTTATTAGGTGTGAAATCTAAGAATCCCCTGCCAACTCTTGAGGGCTCAATCCAGAATGTTGAACTGAAGTACTGCAGCACATCGTTGGTCAGATGTGCCTCTGGGACCATGGGATCAATAAAAATTTGTGCCAAAGCCCCAGGTATGTGCAGCTGGACCGTGTAAAACTTTATTGCCTGTGGAGGAGAATCGGCCTTGCCTTTTACAGGGAGCGTTTGCTGTAACAAGAATTTACTCATTGTTCCTATGAATCAGAGCTTTTCATTATTTTATTTATACTTAATAGTTTTAACAGTACAGGGATGATACATATCAATTTTTATTTAAGGTGAAGAACTTCATGTATTTTTAACAGTAGTTATGAGAAAAAAATAACAGACTTTATTGTTAACTGTTTTGACAGAACTGTGTTATGATGATGATAATTAATATTGAATTAAGATGTTAGCATAGTAGACTTAAACACCACCTTTGGATGTTATGGAAGTCAGTTTGTAATCATGTTCCTCTGTCCTCCACATGCTGTGTAGCAGTGTTCTCTTAAACTGTTTGCAGTTCTTTTAAGCAAAGTTAAATTCTATTATATCATTGTACATTCTTACTGAAGTATATCTCTGTCATTTCATCTTATAAACTGTCCTGAACATGTTCTGCATTCATTAGTAAAATGTCAAAACTTAATTTTAAGAGCTAAGATAGCTTTATCAGTCATTCTTTAGATTATTAACTAGATAGACAGTTAAAGTAGTAACTATTATTTAAATTTGTTTTTGTGTGTGTGGTAAAATTTAAAATTCCCAAACTACTGAATTTTACATAAATATTATTTTAAAATTTTTTCTTTTAATTTTTTAAACAATATTTCTATTCAGGTGACAGTGGAAAAGAAAAGTTGATTCCTTTGCTTCAGGGTCCCTCTGACACTAGAGATCTTCATAACAGCAAGTGGCTTAATGAAAGCAGAAAGCCTGAGTCTCTTCTAGCTCCAGATCTGACAGCCTTTACAATCCAGGTTCCCCAGTGTATGGATGACTGCCATCATTCCGGTACGTGCAGACCCAACATACTTCCTTCATTTTGCATTTTCATTTTTAGAAATGTTTTTAAATGTGGACTTTTAAGTCAATTTCTGTTTGTTGAGATATACTCTGTAGTTACTCTTTTTTAAAATTTTATTTTTTATCAGTATTGTTACATGAAGTGTGTATAATAAGTCATGATTTTATGAGAGATTCAAACTTTATGTGTAGCATGCAATTACAGAAGTGTATGTGTTAGATTACCGCTTTTTCTGTAATACAGATTTTCTAATGCTGCAGTACTTTGACTTTGACCCACAGTTTACCATATTTAAATTAGACATTTGACCCGCTCACAGCTTCTTAAGAAGTAAAAGACTTTGTTAGTGAAATTAAAAACATAAAAAATCAAGACACCTCAGAAGTTGTGATTTCATTTCTTAGGTTGTGTTTTCATTGTATTACATTAACATCTATTCAGAATAGTTTCTGTCCTGTTGAGAGGTAGTATCTTATATAAGGATGAATGTGGACTAGGAGAGGGAGGTGAGCATCAGAGGCCAGCTCAAGGATGTGCCTGGTTAACCCAGGGCAGTCAGTGCAGCTAGAACCGAGCTTCACATAGTGCAGAAGACGAGAGCTCTGTTGACATCATTCAGTAAATAGTAAGGGAAGTATGTGCTGATATGGATAGTACAGACAATAAGTACATAAGGAAACAAATGGTTACAGACTCAACTGTTAAGAGATAGGAAAAAAAAAATCTTATTACAGTCTATGTGCAGCAGAGTCACTAGCCACATTTGAAACTGGAAGTGAGTAGTTTGAAAGGCTAGTTTAAAATGCCTTCTCATGATGCTGGTAAAGAGAATACTCTTCAGAAAGAAGGAATTATTTGCAAAGCAGCATGCCACTAGCAAACAATGAGATACCCAGATGCATGAACCAGAATAGAAGACCCAATGATGACCCCTCACCACTACAGCAGTCTGAATTTTGTTAAAGGTATCCAAAACATACTTCAGAGAGAATGCTAGCTGTTCAACAATTGTTGCTGGTGCCAACTGGATATGCACACAGAGAAAGTTATAAGTAGATCTCTTTTTCTCACCCTGTCTTAATTCAATTCCAAATGGGTGAGATGGAAGGTCTGCAACTTTGAAACTGTTGGGTGTAAATAAAGAGAAAGCATTGACTTCCTAGGGCTCCAAGCAGCCCAGAAATAACAAGAGCAGTTGAGACTTGACATAGTCACTGTGGGAATCCGTTCAGAGGTTTCCTGCTGACAGGTGAAAATGGACTATCTTATGATTCAGCTGTATCATTTCTAGGTATGTACCTTACAGAGTCATTCTTGGCTTACTACAGACATACCTTTGTGCCCATGTTTATTTTCACATTATTAACAAATTCAAGTTATGGAATCAGCACATTCTCCATATATGCTCATAAACAGTTTGATAGAGGAGGGCTTTAGTTCATAATAGTAGTATGTCAAGCACAGACTGATATAAGCATGAGATGATATCTATGGATAAAATATTTTCTCTAGTATTTTAAGGCACAGAGAGTTTTTGTGAATCAGTGGTCTCTTAAGTGTCTTGCTCTTACAGCATAAAAATATCCATAGGCAGAGCATAGTGACTGTGAGTGTGACTAGTGATGGAAAGCACTATTTTGGCCTTTGGGTTTCTCTACCCCTGTGCAGAGAGGTAGGTGTGGTGATACACTAAATCACTTTAGATAATGTCTGGTTAACCACATTTTAAAAATCTGCATCATAGTAAGCACCTTTGCACGATTATCCACGCTGTACTTTTGGTTAGAATTTGTTTTAATTTCAAAATCATGAGGGTACTGAGCTCACCAGACCATCTAGGTTTGGTGTTGCCCTACAGTCAAGCACTGGTCTTGTGTAAATCTACCATTTATTGTTGAGTTAAACAGTCTTCTCCTTTTTTGTTTTGTCTCATACTGAAATACATTAATGAGCCAAGCATATTTAAATAACAATTCAATCTTTTTCCTAACAATATAAATATTATGCCTCATAATTAAAGACCATTCTTAGGGTTACAAAACTTCTGTGCCTCTTACAAAGTTTCAAAACAGTCTAAAAACAAGTTGGTATGACAAAAATTATCTGTGACATTTAAGGCACTTATCAGGTCAAGTTTTATAATTTCTCATGGTATTAAGAAAATTCACATACTTCTGATTAGATTTTATGTTTGGTGGCATTTTTATGAATTTGTGTGTAAAATGTTAATGTAATCATGTATTTGATTTTTAAAGAAATACTCTTTTGGGTTTGTTTTACTCCTTAAATGTAATGTATATTTTATTTCTTTATTCAGAACATTTTTTGGGGGGATTACACATTATTTTAAAATTTATTATTCACTACAAAAAATCTCTACTCATATAAGAGCTCACTTAGAATTTCTAACTAATGTTGTTGTATTTTATTAAATGTAAATATCTAAATGCAATAATAAGAAGAGAAGTAAAATCTAGTAAGAAGTAGACTATGGAATTGTTTCCAAGTATGCAATCCAATGACAAATTCTACTTCGTTTATAAAACTATACAAAGCTCAAATGCAAAACTGCTTTTGTTGCTGTAGTTATCGAAAGGATAAGGATAGTGTTTAGTCCATAAGTACTTGGAAGAATTTGTAGTAAGTACATTCTATTGGAGTGATCAGCAGGAACTACAGGAGTAGCAGCATTCCTCCCAGAACCCATAAAATTCCAATGCTATTGCCAAGCAAGTGAATGAACACCGAGGCTGCAAGATAACGAATTGTCTCAAGGTTGCTCAACTCCATCAGTGTTTTTAAGGAGGCAATTTCAGTGTCAATTTTATTACTGGTCTCTGAAATAATACTTTTGGTTTGGGTGTCCTTTTTGGTAAATTCATTGGTTGCTTCCATAACTTGTTTTTTTTGATCTGTGAACATGTCTGTTACTCTGCTTCTTTCCAGGTTGATGTCCAACTTATCTTCTCTGATTTGACTGGTTTCATGGGTCAGCTACTGCTTAACTTGATCCAATTCAATTTTCGTTCTCTCATTCTCTGCTCTAGATTTGAAAATTCACTTTTCTCTAGGATGACCATGTCTTTCCTGATGGAATCCAAATGAGCCATTGGCTGTTGGACTGTTATTTCCTGCTGAGCTTTAGCCACCATTTCCTTATAGACTGACTGTGTCCAGGCTGACATTTGATAAGCTACTCCGGACTGACACAATTGTCTGTGCTAGTGTCTTGCTAAATCCAAGAGTTTCCAAGTCACACACCAGTGCAGGGGTATCAAAAGTTAATTTTCTTTGTTCTAAAGGAGTTATGTTCACTGGCCTCCTATCATAGCCTGTCTTAGTTGTGGTGGTCGAGAAACCTCTCCACAGGGCGGGTGACAGACGCCCGTGGGGTGTTGAAGTCCAGTGGGCTCCACAGCCGACAAATCCAGCGGCTCCTCATATTCTCAGAGAGAAATAAAAATTACCCACCATAGAAATACCAACCCCACTCATGGCTTAGGATATTGTAAGGAACTCATAAATATTTTTATAGAGCCAATTTCAATGTGAGTTTGAACAGGAACCTGGATGTGGATTGAATGCGTGCATCTGCACTTGAGAATCACTGATGTTATGGTCAAATCATAAGTCAAGATGTGTGAATGAAAGGTAGAGTTTATAAACAGCCTGTTTAGACTGAAGTGTTAACCTCTCAGTGCTGGGATCCCATCTGGCTTAGGCTTGTGCAGATCCTCTGCAGGCTGCAGCCCTCAGTCTCTGTGACTTCATAGGTGTGTCACTGCTGTTGTCAGGAAAGCCTTTTCCCTTTATGTGCAGAAAGTCTGTAATAAAGTACTTGTTGCATAAATTAATTAAGCAATGAATGGTTATACAAAAAAGAATAAGCACAATAGGTAAAGCATGGTGGCGCCTATAACCCTGCACTCCAGAGGCTACAAACTCCCCTTCCCCTCCCCCTCCTCTTTCCCTTCCTTCTTTTCTTTCTAAACTACTGGTTGTCTTGGGCTGAGTGAACTAATCCTCATTGTCTCTAGCATTTGAGTACTTGGTTCCCAGTTGGTGGTTATGTTTGGGAGGCATAGGAGGATTTGCTGGAAAAGTGTGTCCTGGGGAGCAGGCTTTGAGATTTCAAAGCCAGGAGTCTGTTCTAGTTCACCCCGTTTGCTTCCTGTTTATAGTTTAAGATCTGAGCCCTCAGCTTCTGTTTTAGCCACCACGTCTGCTGTTTGCTGTCTTCTCACTCACCATGTCTCTTCTGTAAGAAGTTCATGGAGTTTTATCACAGCAACAGATGAGTGACTGATAAAGTCTTTCAGTATGGTTCATTCTGACCTGGAATTTGAGATCCTTTCCCTCATACATGCTGGGTGCTGGGATTATGGGCCTGGGCCACCACATGCAATATTAGTTTTTCTCTGCTGTATAATACTGAAAGGAACATGTTTATTTTAGAGTTGGAAAGATAGAATAAAGTGTTTTTGATGCTATTCTGCAGTAATGTAAAGTAAGTGTTCTTTGTAGCATAATCCTTGATAATGCACCATAATATTGCAAATTTGAGACATTCTTTTTAGTCTTCAGAATCATTTACTTCATAAACCAGTATAAGGATTTAAATTTTATTAAGTTTTCATGAATGGAAATAATTTTATCTGTTACTTATCAAGTATGGGGGCTTGCTATTGTTAGTAGAAAATTAAAATTACAATTCTGGTCTCAGGAAATCAGTTCAGTTGGCTTAGTAGACCTATTTATTGATTAACACATATCAGAAAGTTCACAGTATTTGGAGTTCTTTGGTCAGATAGGAATTTCTAAGGAGAACTAAAATGGAGACTGCTTTTCACAAGGGAAATGTCTTGTTTCACAAATTTCTTCATAATGTAAGATTCTTGAAGTTATGCTTTTTGTATTTTTGACAGGACACTTGACTAGAAATGCTTATACATTGGACCAATTAAAGACAATTCACATTTGTGCTTTGGGTATAAATATGTAAAAATTATACCCATCTATCTTGCTACATTTCCTCTTTCTTCCCTGAGGACTTTACTATGTACTTCATCTGTAATTGTTGCCAGTTTCTATCATGTTCCCACTGGGCTTCTGGTGCAAAAACCTTGTCCTCTTGATGACAGAGCTTGCCTGAATGATTTCATGCTCTTAGCATTTTTGTTCATGGGAATTAGGAGCAAATGTAACTACAGCTGAACAGAGAGTCTATTTTTGTAATTTTGGAGTTTGGGCTCTGTTATTGGAACTAAATGAAGAGATGCAGGTGTTCCCCAGTCCAAAGCCTTTGGGAGTTTTGAGGGTAAATGCTTGAAAAGAAAATGCATGTGTTTCCAGAGTCAAACAGCAGCTGTGAGACAAGGATTTATGTTTTTCTCAGAACTTAGGGATTTCAGAATGTTACATTTAATCACTGGCACAGAAAGTGCAAATGTTAAAGATGTTATGCATAAAAGTAAGTTTACTGATTTCTTTACCATGCAAACTAGTTGTGGGGATAGTGTACAACCTGATTTTTAAGCATGATGTAAATAGTTTCTAAAAGATTATGGTAGTTACAGAATATAGCCTTTGAGAAGGAATTTGTAGTGGAGAATTTTTTTATTCAAATAATTATGAAACAATCTATTTTCTATTTAGAGAATTAACATGCACATACAGATGTGCACACATGTACTCACAAATGAGATAATAGGTGTGCAAAATATTTTCCATATGTAATTTGATTATTGCTTTTTATGATAAAACTTTTAAGTCATAGCAATCTTATAAAAACTAAAATATTTTTAGATATACTATGTGTAAGTTTATAATAATGAATTTTGACAGATTGATGCTTAAATATTTATATATAACATATATAAATATATTTAAAATTCTCAAATCATGATTTTCTTTTTTTTTTGTATTTTAGTTGCTAAAGACTAAGATAAATAAATCTTCTGTTTGACTTTTTGCACCAGATCTTCCTAGTACTCTGGCAGGCTCAGTACTCACAGTAATGCCTAGCTTGGCTTCAAGCTTGCAGAATTCCTGTCTCGAGCCTCTGGAGTGCAGGGTTATAGGTACCACCACGCTTTGCCTATTGTGCTTATTCTTTTTTATATAACCATTTATTGCTTATTAATTTATGCAACAAGTACTTTGTTACTTTCTGCACATAAAAATTTAATAATCACTGTTGCTAGTGTTGCATAGCATAGCATAGCATAGCATAGCATAGCATAGCATAGCATAGCATAGCATAGCATAGCATAGCATAGCATAGCATAGCATAATGTTGCTATGTTCAGGACGTAGACATCAGTAGTCATGGAAGAATGAATGAGTGGTCTGATAGATGAAGGGCTTGGGTTCTATTCTTCTGTGCTCAGCACCATCCTTGTAGATTGTAGACTTTGGACCTTTTGAGCACTCATTTTAAAGTTTCTCATCTTTAAAAAATTATCCATTTTCTCAATTTTTTTTTATGAAGACTAAGTTTAACATAATAAACTCAAGTTTGTTTTTAACTAAAATGTATTGAAAGCTTCAATTACTATTTTTTATTAGTATATTGAATTAATTAGACGTTTCAAGTTTTTCTGATTCTGTTATTTTCCTTCCTTGTTCTATTCATCCTACCTGATCCCTTTCCAGTTCAGTTTTTCTCCTAGTTACTTTCTAAACCTGGGAGTGTTTGGTTTTGAAGCTGGGCAGGAAAGCCTTTACCTCATCCCAGAATGTTCCTTCCACATTTACGTGTCTCTCCTGACTCATGGTTTGAGAGTCAGGAGCAGTTTCAATGGCAACAGGAAATTACTTTGCTACTTTGAAAAGTTCTGCATTCTGGAGGGAAACCAGAGTGAGGATCCAGGAAGCATTGTGGGCAGTCACTTGTTTTCCTCATTTATAGCACCAGATCAGAGGTTTTAATTTTTAACTGTATGTTTAGTAAAAGAAAAGTGATAATCAGAGACAATTATAGTAATTTCACTAGTAAGTAGCAAATTAATATAAAAGAAATGGTTTGGAAATGGGCTACATGTGTACTAAGCTATAAAGCAACTGTAAAATGAGTAGTGTTTAATCATTTATTTAAAGTCTCTTTAAGTGAATCACTATTATTTCCTGCATTTATATTTTAGAAAATTATGTAATTTATTAAATTGTTTTAGCTTTTCAAATGCTGGTGCCTGTATTTAATGTCCAGTCCCACTAACCTTGCAAATCTGTCCACATTTCGAAGTTGGTTGGTTAATAACTTTCTGACAAAGCATTCGGGGTTGAAATTCCTATTAGTCTTTGCTCTTTCCCATTTTCTTGGTGTTTTAGCCCCTTCCAAAGCTAATGACATCCCCCTTCCATCCCAAAGAATAGGCAGATAGTACAAGAAGGTTTAAAGAGAACTTTTAAAATCCACAAACATTTATTGACTGGCAATAAAACAAAAATTGGGGAATGTATAAACTTGTTTTTTCAGTAGTGAGTGAAAATGTTTTACTTCCTAAAAGACTGTTAATATTTGTATATCTATAGCAAAAAATTATTTTATATTGCTTTCATTTACTTACAATGTATTGTGCGTGTGTGCGTGTCTGTCTGTCTGTCTGTCTGTCTGTCTGTCTGTGTGTCTGAACTGAACTCTGAAAAGTGATGAACAGTGTGGAGGCCTAAGGAACCAGACTCAGATAAGCTGGAAGGTGTTTTAAATACTGAAGAACACCATACTGAAATGCATCATGTTACCCTTATTCCCTTAACTGCATTCCAGATGGCTCAGCCAATTTTAGCTTGGATAGTTTAAATAGAGGCACAAGTTAGAAGTAATGTGGTAAAGGCAAGGTTCAGTGCATGGAGGGGAAATTAAGGGGAAATGATGTCACCGGCAGAGGGCAGTGATGAAGTAAGAGTTTCCTCATGTCTGAGGGAGGTAATAATTGTAGTTAAATTTGGTATAGCCCTTAACTTGAATTTGGCTTTTGAGAAATCTTGGCATACTAAGACCTCTTCATCTAGTTGTTTGGTTAGTAACAGAAAAATTTCAGGGTGAAGTTTTTGTTTTTTTTTTTTTTTGATAGTGATTGTGGTGTTTTAAATTAAGTGTTTAAGCCTGTCTTTAAGTAAATAATTCATTTTAAATAATTAGAGTGTTCAATTGAGAAAAGAATTCAGACAGCTGTACTTACAAACCTAGTGTGTGCACAGGTATTCTGTTATAGTCATTGAGGAAGCAGCTAACATCACACATGGGAAAGAAGAGTTCCCTTCTCAACAATGACCTTTTGTTGATCATCACAGTTTTATTTTTGTAATTATGTCTCCTTTATATTTGTTATGAAAATTTAGAAAGAGATAGTTAAACTATTGGAAGCCTTTCTTTGAATAGAAAAATTTAGGAATTCTAAGTAGATTACATTTCTGTTTTTCATTTGAGAAGTAGGAATGTGAAGTTGGATAGGGATAGGTGAATGGATATAGTAGAAAATGTTCTACAAATTCTGTTTTTGGTAAATTGTAAAGTAACACAAATATAAATATTTCATAGACAGTGGTCCCAGAAGGCACAAGCAGGAACATAAGCTACAGGCAGTCAACAAAATATATTTTAGTATAACAAAACATTTTGCCTGCAAATTTTCCACTTCCCCACCACTTATTTTTTGGAAACAGGATCTCTCTACAGAGCCCTGTCTATCCTGGAACTTATTATATAGGCCAGGTTGGCTTCAAACTCAGAGATTCTCCTATCTGCCTCATGAGTTCTGGGAGTAAGGGTATTTCGAGCTGAGAAAGAAGACCAATGGCTTTATTAGTGCTTTTGGATTGTACTTACAAAGTTTCCGGAATTTATAAAGCAAAGTTTGTGTCAAGAATCCTACTTCTAACCTGTCCCATAAGACAGTGGTCCATGATGCATTGAATGAATTGTACTTTGGTATGCAGACATGGTTTAGCAATTAAGAACATTTGCTTCTTTTGCACAAGCCTTGAGTTTGGGTTTGATTATCTATATCAAGTGGCTCAAAACTGCTTATAACTTGAGCTCCAGGGCCCCCTTCTGCCTTCCACAGGTTCTTGCATGCATGTGCAGGTGTTAGTTCCTGCACGTGAGAGCAAATGTACACTAACAAGGCCACACACTAGAGTTTATTTAAGAGAGGATTCCCAGGCAGGTGAAGAAGCAGAGGAGCAGGACAGAAGTCAGGGGACAGAGAAAAGGACCAGAACATGTGCTCGCAGTCTCTTTTAAGGGAAGGGGCGTGCATGGGTATGTGTCATGGGTCCAGGGAGGTGCTTCCATATGCAGTGCTGCAGGGTTTACACAGCCATGCTCAGAAGCGTGCCTCCTTACAAGGTGCATCCCACCTGAGCCAGAGTTGGCTCAGCTACGTGGAATGCCAGGAATCCTTACAGCAGGCCTGTACACACACACACACACACACACACACACACACACACACACTCATTCATTATTTAAAATATAAAGATGTTTATGTTAGTTATTTATGACAATTATGAGAGTTTTTGCTGTCCAGTAGTAAAGTATGAAATAATTCAGAATGTATACTTAGATGTCTCTTGGTAAAAGGAGCCTATAAAAATATTTGATGTCATTGAAAAATGTATATGTATAAGTTTGTTTTAAGGCTGGAGAGAAGGCTCAGCGGTTAAGAACTGACTGTTCTTCCAGAGGACCTGAATTTGATTCCCAGCATCCACATGGCAGCTAACAACTGTCTGTAATTCCAAGATCTGACACCTTATACTGTTATACGTGCAGGCAAAGCACCAATTCACATAAAGTGAAAATAAAAATATAAAACAAATTAAAAGTTTGTTTTAAAAAGTAGTTAATATAGCCTGCATTGAAGAGGACTAGGAGCTCAGTGCAGAACACTAGCCAGGCCTGCCCAAGGTCCTGAGTTCGATTCAGAACACTGCCAAAGTAATAAGTAAAACAAATAATGCCAAACTGCTTTATTAATTACTTCTTGTAGCTGTGACACAACAAACTGTAGGAAGTAAGGGTTAACTTTGTTTCTCAGCTGAGCCTTCTTTGATACCCCAGTGTTCTCCTATGTAGTAGAAACGGAAACTTATCTTAAACTCCAGGACACCATTCCATAGACCAGGGTTCCAGAGTGAGTAAGAAGAAAAACAGGGGAAGGCAGCAGAGCACCAGCATTATCCTTCTGCTTCCGGACTGGGAACTCAGTGTTGCCAGTTTCTGGAACGTGCGCCAGCCTGCCTCCCCCAACACTGTATACTGTATGCAGCAGGAAGCTCAAGTGCAGTCCCTCTTCTTACCTGTCAGCTGTCACTCAATACAGTCAGCCACAGATACCCTCACATGGACTGTCTTCCAAAGCCCAGCTGTTCTCTGTGTTAAGTGTGTGAATGCTCTTTTGATTTAAAATGCTTCTAGTTCCAATTTTTAATGTGTTTGTGGGAATATAATACCATAAATTCTTAATGGTTGGAGGGTCTTACCATTGTAGAGCTGGCATCCTTAAAGAACAATGTAAGACAATTTTAAAGTTGATAATACCTTATTTTGATTGTTTTTGAAGAGTAGGCCAAAATAGTCATGGAATGGGAGAATAGAAAGATACCTTTGTATAGGAACTCAGAGGTAGAAGCATTCCAAGACAACAAGGGTTTGTGATGGTTGTTTTGGTCATATCCTTATTTTTAATTAACCTCTCTTTTGACTGAAGCAAAATTCATGATTATTAACTAGGATTTTTAATGTTGGAAGTAGGATTGATGTCAGTGAGTAAGGATTGAGTGGAAGAAAAGAGTCAAGAATTTAAAGAGGTATTATTATTGCGTATGCACATGAGGCTATTCACTGTTTGACAGGTGATACAGGATCGCTAAACAGAGGGGAAAGAACTAAGTGATCTTGAATTAGTTGAATAAGTGTTTGGCTTTTTTTTATATGATTAAAATTTTATAGCTTCTCTTATAAAAGAGTTACTAATCCTGTGAGAGAATTTTAGAGTAGAAAGGCTTTCAAGATCCTTACTCATTCAGAAAAATAAAGTGAACATTTTATAGATGGCCAGACATTGCTTTCAGATGGTCCAGACATTGCTTTCAGATATATGCAGGTAGAGACTGAAAAAAACTGACTCTTGCAACCCATAGTTCTGAAGCTGAAGCAGCTCTTTCATGTGACCGAGTGGTCATCTTCGCTCATTTAACACATCTGTCTGTCTGTCTGTCTGTCTGTCTGTCTGTCTGTCTGTCTGTCTGTCTGTCTGCCTGCCTATCTACCTACCTACCTACCTACCTATCTATCTATCTATCTATCTATCTATCTATCTATCTATCTATCTATTATTTTTTGCCCAAACCTTGTGATAAAGAAATGAATTAAGACCTTTCTATCTTTAAGAAAAAAGAAACTTACTTACTTTATATATAAAGGTTTTGCCTATATATATGTTTGTGGAGGCATGTGTACAATGCCTGTCTTATCATTGGAACATGAATTCATTTGTTGGCTACCATGTGGATTCTGGGAACTGAATCTGTGTCTCCAGGAAGACCAGCTGTTTTCTTAATGCTGAGGCAGTTCTCCAGCTCCTTTTTGCCTTTTCTTAATCAACTTATAGTTCTTCAAGTGAGAGATAGGGCATGCAGATAAGTAGCTAAGATCTTGAGAATTCACATTTAGTTCCTGTGATATGAGAAAGGATTTCTGCAATAAGTCATGGCCAACTGAGACTTTAATTGTGAACTATGTGAGGAATAGTGGGTCATTTTGGAAGGGGGCTAAATAATTTCTCTGTAACCAAAGATTAGAAATTGCTTGGGAACAATGGTACAAGTTCATGTCTGAAAGAATGCCTCTTCATGTTTTTTGAGGCTGAATGTGCTTGGATTGAATTCTGAATGGAAAAGTCAAAAGGTTTTGTGAACTTAATGTTTGGTAACCAAGTTGGGCGGTGGTAATCTTGAGTGTAGTGTATGAGGAAGGTGGGTCCAAAGTCAGCTGATGGCTTTAATGCAAACAAAATAATATTCTTAGTGTCAAGAACTCCAAAGACTGGTGCTTCAGTAGTATGTTGGAATTAATAGAAATTGTTGATTGTATTTGATGTGGAAGCAAAATGGCACAGTTAGTAAACATTGTGTGTGTCTAGAGATGTGGGTGGTCAGTCACGAATGTCTTCCACTAAGACAAGACACAGTAAAGAACCTGTCTTAGATTTCTGTTTGAATAAATAAATTAAAAGCAATAGACATTGGCGTACATATGGTTCTAGAGCCTACAAGACGTTACTACTTCACGAATTTAGCATACATATGCATCAGGCAGTTTGGCTGGCCACCGTTGCTCAGGTGACTAACCCACTGGTCTGGCAGGAAATGGATATTCTTCAATTCAATTCAGCTTGAGTTTTGGAGACGATATTCAAACTATAGTGATATCAACATTGATGCTTCTTAAGTTCTTTATTTGTCTTGAATATTGTTTTAAGTTGTTATCCAAGCAGTTTGACTCAATAATACACGTTCAGCATTTACCAGGAACATAGGCTCTGCAGAAGTTCAGAAATCTAGTGGTTGCCCAGCTTACTGGATTTTGTTTTGTTTTATTTTACTAGCTGTAAGAGGCTGGCTTTAAATTGTGTTTCAATCAGAGCATTGAACAAACTTTTAGATGGAACAATTGTAAAGAAAGTGCTACTTTCTTAAAACAGAGGGAGAGACTAATTTGAATGGGAGAAGGGGCTTTCCCAAAAGGATAATTAAGCCTCAACTATTGTTGTATATGAGTCACAGTTCTTTTCTTGGCATTGTAAGTACTTTTAAGTTTATATTGTTTTATTTTCAATGGTAGGTAGTCATTATTAACTGAAGGCCATGCTGTTTTAAAAGTATAAAAACTGCATTAAAAAATAAAGTGCCTGGCAAGGCAGCTTTACTTGTAAGTATTTCACTTTCTTTAAGCAGTTGTCACTAGGAAGGTATGTTTGTATCAGGAATGGTAGCACATGAGTGCAGTTCTAGTGCTCAGGAGGTATTGGAGGAGGACTGTGACTTGATGCCATCTTGGGACTGTATTATATAACTCTGTCACACACAAAGAGAGGAAATAAGAAAATTAAATGATATATTGTGTTTCAAAATGTTTAACTCCCCTCCCCCCCAAAAAAATCATTTGGATCACCATTGTCAAGTTGGCTGGATTTAGAATTACATAGGAGACCCATGCCTGAGAGTGCATTTCCAGAGATTTTTTTTTTTTTTTTTTTTCCCAGCTGGAGGCAGTGCCGTGTCTTTTGGTGGAAGGCTGCAGTGACCAGGGCTAATCCTTGGCCTCATGAACCTATTATTATTATTTAGCCAAGTTTTCATGTAGCTCAGGCTAGTTTCAAACTTGATCTGTAACTTAGGATGACCTTGAACCCTTAACACTCCATCTTCAGAATCCTGGGATAAAAGCCCTGTGCCACCACATTCAGTATCTTTCTTTTTTTTTTTAACTTTTTCTTTTGTTTTTGAGACAGCTCTGGGTAGCCTGGAATTTGCTATGTAGATGAGGCTGGCCTCAGAGTTAGAGGTCCGTCCACCTCTGCCCCCTGAGTGCTTGGATTTAAGGAGTGTGCCATCACACCTAGCCCCAGGACTTGGAGATTCAGAATGTGTCCAGTGCCCTTGACTCACCTAAGCACAGGGCTTCCTCCACTTAGGAGTGGAGAGCAAGCACAGGGAGGAATGTATTCCTCCATGATGGCTGTGGATGTACGTCAGTCAGTAACTAGCTTTTACGTAGCATGCCAAAGCCCTGGGTTCTGAGGCAACATTGCAATATCCAGTGGTGGTATACACGTGTCATCCCAGGGACTGTGAGGCAGGAGGACTGACCAGAGTTCCAAATCAACTTGGGGGTTACAGTATGAGACCCTCTTTCAATACAAAACAGATTGGAGAGAGGCTCAGGCTAAAGAGTGCACACTGGACCTGCAGAGGGCCTGGGTTGAGGTCCCAGCACCCACCTGACAGCTCCCAACCTTAGTTCCAGGGAATCTGAACCCTTCTTCTTAATGATTCCCAGGCTAGCCTGGCTATGTAATGACACCAGGTCTTAAGACCAAAAAAAAAAAAAAAAAAAAAAGCAGCAATTTTATCTTCACAGGCTACTGGAGCCCCAGGAGAAGCAGGGACTACCATTTGGGAGGGTCTCCACTTCCTACTTACTTATTCAGTGCATGAACACCGAGAATGGCCACGCGCCAAATGAGTTACAGGGTGACCAGGGGTCAAGGAGTGCAGGTGCATGGCATGTCCCTGCCCTCAGATGGCCTGGGGAGTGCCTCAGCCCCTAAGAACAGCCAGCTCTGAGGACTGGCAGCCCGGACATCACAGCTGCACAGGCATGCATAAACAGCTGCCCGTGGTTCTCTAGAGAGGTTTGACTGAGGAAGAAAGCCTGCCTGATGTGGGCAGCACTGCTCCATGGATCATGTGGTGGGTAGCAGGAGGGACAAGTAACCTACTTAACGGAGAGAGACGTGCTGAGGAGGAGGGAGTGAATTTGCTTGAAGCACCTTGCACGCATGCGCATGTGAGATTCTCAGTGGAGGGTGGGAAGCTGGATATGAGCTGAGTACCCTCTTTCAGCTGCCTCTTTTCCCTGCTCACTCAGTGTGCTTAGCTACCTCACCTCCTGCCTCCCTCCCTTCCTTCCATGCTGTGATGGAACTGTCCTCTCAGACTGTGAGCCCAAACAAGCTTTTTCTCCAGTGGGCTTTCTCAGATTTTGTCACAGCGACAGGTAGAGTAAGTGATGCAACTTGTTACTCCTGCTTTGGTTTGCTAAAGCAAACTTTTTCTCTTTATTTTTTTGAATTTTATTCTGTGTGTCTTTTACATTATGTATTTGATCCCATTCATTTTCCTTTGCGTATGCCTCCGCCCCTGTTTTCTTGTCCCCAAATTTAAAAAAGAATTAAGAGAAAAAAGGGGAAAAGATAAAATCTTGTTGTGGAGGCTGCAGTGTGATACGGTTAGTCACACTGTAGACCCCTTTGTCCTTGTATCTGTCCTTGAAAGTGTTCGTTAAAGAGTCATTGCTCTGCTTTGAGCCCTCCCTCTTGTTTCTACTGCACTGAGGATGCTGGCTCCTCACTGGGACTCTTCCTGCATATTCTGTGCTTGTGTATCATGGAGATCCTGCAGCTTTGGAGTTTTAGCATATTATAGATGGGGTGCATGTTGGGGCCATCAGACTCATGACTCTGGCTCTGGTTTGGTCTGATAGCCAGTTTTCTCCTGTCCTCACCATCAGAGTGAGCTCTCCAGCATTGCCCATGGCTAATTCATCTCCTATAGCAAGGAACCAGGGCCGGTTCTCCTGCTTTTCAGCCCTTCAGGGTTGGCTCTCCCACACCTGCACCATTAGGGCAGCTTTGTTGTGTTGCCCAGGAGAGGTACATTATGCTGCCTAGGTAAAGAGCAGGGCCTTGTTCCTGAGCACAGCAGCAGGTAAGGAGGAGGGTCAACTCTCCTCTGTTGCAGGCAGTAAGGAGCGAATGGTAAAGAGGGGTACAGCAGGGTTGGCTCCCCTGTGTTGCCCAGGCAAGGTGCAGGGTCTGCTTTCCCGTGTGTTGCAGCTGTTAGGGGGTCAGAGACAGCTCTGTCACCTGCCTTTGCTTTGATGGGGGAGGGGGGGGGAGGAGAAGACCTCTAGTCCATGCCACTATACAACAGATATGGGACAGGAGTAGGTTTCCCGTACTCACTACTGTAAGGCTCGCTCACTCACACCATCACCAACAAGGTCAGATCTAGTGTGTTGCCCCAGCTAGGTGCAGGGCCTGCTCTCCCGCTCTTAGGACCACAGGGCCAGATTTCCCACCTGCCTCAGGCCTTGATGGGCTGGGAGGAGGGCAACTTTCCCTTGCCCATGTTGCCACAAAACAGATGAGAAATGAGGTCACAAGCTTTTAGAATTAAAATAAATACTGACATGGTTAAGATTATGTTTAGTTTATAAGATTTAGCTTGAAGTTAATTATTTGGCAGAACAAAATTTTCTGTCTTAGAGAAACAAATTCAGGATTGAATGAAGTTTTCTTTATTACTATTGTACTCGTAACAAAGCATGGCCAAAGAGACTTTCAATCTGCTCACAAGAGGAGGACTTAACACAGTGTTGATGCATTTGGAGGGAAACATCTTTATCAAGTTAATACAAGAAGCACCCTTTCCCTACTTGAATCATTCATATATAGTTGTTCAACATCAGCCTGCAAGTGGTCTGTGCAGTCTTAGGAAAATAGGAAACCTGCCCACTCCCCAGTGTGGGAAGCTCTGCACTCCCCATGATCTTTTAGAAAATGACAGTGAGTTGCTAGTCTCATAGTATTTATGTGTTATGATAATATTTTATAGATGAAAGGTGCTGACTTTGTGGATGGTGGGGCCAATACTGGTCTTGTTTGATGTGTTAAAATATTTTTTTTTGCTATTTAAGAGGTAAGGTGTTCCCATTGGCAGTTTTTGTTTCCCTTGTAGAACTGTGTATGTTTTGAAGCATAGTGTGAGGTTCTAATATATGTATGATTGTAACTGGCTTACTCATCACTTTAACCATTTATTATTTCTTAGTGTTAGTAATGTTCATAAGCTCTTCCACCTGTTGTCAAGAATCAATACATTATTCTTAGTTATAGTCAGTCTACTGTGTAATAGAATACTAGAATTTGTTTGCCTGACTGGTATATTGTTTGTACTGATCTCTGTTCTCATTCTTCCTTTCTCTCTGCCCTTATTACTATTGGTAACCGTCTTTACAGTCTAATTTTCAGAGATCAACTCTTATGAATTCTACCAATGAATGAGGTCATGTGCTCTTTGTATTTTTTCCCCTAGACTTATTTAGTTTTGTGTTTTTCATATTTGTTCTTGTTGTCACAGGTGATGGGTTGTTTTCTTCTTCCTCCTCCTTTTAAATAGAATAGCACTCTATCATGTATGTATGTCACATTTTCTTTCTCCTCATCTATTAAAGGAACTCAAGTTGCTTATATAACCTAATGCTTTATGGTAGTGTTATATTGATTTGATTTCATAGGTGAAAGGTGGTTGAAGCATCATGGAGCCCCATCTCCATAAAACTCAATAATGTTCATGATAGAGGCCATCTTGGAATCAGAGGCTGGATCCTGCAGGCACACATTATTCTCAGAGATCCCAGCTTAATTCTGTGAAAATTGTGTCTACTACATACAAATTATGCAGTTTAGGTGTTTTATTATGGCAGCACAAAGGGACTTCAGTGATTAACAATATTGTCATTGTACTACCTTATGTGTGTGCTTAGTAGGGGAAATCCTTGTAGACGAGCCTTTTATAATTATGGGAATTATATTTCTAAAGCACTGTGAAAAACTGGGGCCTTTTAGTTAATTAAAATTTAAAATAAAAAAGTGTTTGTAGGCTTTATGTATACTCATTGTCTAAATTTATCATGAGACTTACTTTGAACTATTCTTCTGGTCTTTTTGCAAACAAATTAAAAATATACTGCCTGGAGAAGTGTTTATAGCTATCTCCTTTCTGTGCACAGTAGATGTGGCCTCGCTTTACCCAGCTTTGTGCTTTTGAATGTTCATGTCTGTGTAACTGAAATGCACAGCTTATATTTAGTGCTTGGCATATTGTTTTGAGGTACAATCAGGAAATTTTCCAGCTATTTTTACTAAAATTACAGGTGCATGAAAAATTATCTTATGAGTTAACTAGGTTTGAGGAATCAAGTGATAGACGTCCCTCTTCCCTTTCCTCCCTTTCTTCCCCTTAGCCAGCATTCTTTGCCAGTAGTGGGAGGCTTTTCAGCCTCATTGTCTGTGACATTTTAGCAGTCTTTCACAAAGCTACATGAAAATTAATATAACCAATGTCTTACTGATGGAGGCAGAACAATTTAATTTTTAGTAAATAAATAATATAAATTTTATCAATTCTTTTTCTTTTCTTTTTTTTTTTAAACTTAATTTTATTTTATTTATTTTTTTATTTATTTGCCTTGGCGTTTGCCTGGAACTGGGAATTGGAACTACAGACAGTTGTGAGCTGCCATGTGGGTGCTGGGAATTGAATTTAGGACCTCTGGAAGAGCAGTCAGTGCCCTTAACCGCTGAGCCATCTCTTCAGCCCCTCAATTCTTTTTCAGACAATTACAGTTTATTTGTTTTACTATAATTAATATATTTGAGAGGAAGATGTTTATTTTTTTTTTAAAATTTGGAAATTTTCAAGATGTCATATAAATAGTCCCCAAGAAAAGGTTTCTTGCTTCATCTCATGCTCAGAATTATTTCACAAGTCACATCTTCAGTTTCCTTGTCCTAGCACCATTAAGAGTTTGTTTTAGTTTTGGAATCCTGGAAAACTCTTTCTAGTTCTTTTTTTTTGTGACTTTGGGGCATGTACAGTTCTGAACTCTCATTTTCTCCATTGTAAAGTTTATGAAACCATTTATTTACTTCTTATGAAGTTCTTTTTCAAGATGAAACACAATGAATATAAGCAGCTCCATGTCAAGGGGTTGGCTGATGGCTGGTGCTCAGAAAACAGCATTTGTGCTTCACAGAACAGTTGAGCTATGGTCAGAACTGCAGCACACACAGACCGAAATCTCTGTGCTGCCCATGAAAACAGTGAGCATGGCCATGTTTTACTTTCTTGGTTAAAAACAGATAAGAGGCCTATATTCTGGCCCAGTGTTTAAGAGCATGTACTGTGCTGCTAGAGAATCTGAATTCAGTTCAGGAGACTCTGAGCTGTCTGAACCTCCAGTCTGGGGTCTTTGATACCCTCTTCTGGCTTCCATGGGCACTGCGTGCATGTGCATATACTCATACTGGGATACTGCACACACACTTTTTTTTTAAAGTAGAAAATTGTGTAACTATTTTTATGCTTTAAGCATGAAAAGTTACAAATATGAATTACTCACAACAGTTTTGGCAAAGATGTTTTTTGGTTGGGAATATTAGATTTCACATTTAATATGAACTTATATTTAGGTTAATAACTATTATACTAAAGGTCAATTTTTTCTGTTTTTTTTTTTTTATAGTTTAATGTATTTTAATAGCAAACTTACAGGAACAGCACAGAAGACAGACAACATTAAAAATATGTACTTGCATGTAGGACAACTCAGTTAGAAAAGTATAGCGAATGGATGGAATCTACTGTATGATAAAAATGCTACAGACACCATTTAGTTGCCGTCAATAAGAAATTTACTTATTTTAAAAAAAATCCAAATGCTGGCACTGTCCAGAAAATTTTAACAGGTTTATTTATAATTGTTATAAAGTTGAACTGTTGAAATGTGTTCACTGAAACATTTTGCTCGCATTAATGCTTTACATCTTGCATTTATATTAAAAATTCACACACAAATGAAAATGGAAAAACTGCCAATACCTGATTTCTGTCCCCTATTTTTCCACTCCCAATCATATACTTAGGTACCTTTTGCCCCCATGGAAAAAATATCTAACATTCAGAACTACTGATAACAGGAAGAGGAAAAAAAAATTTTTGAGAATGA